>VDFB02390849.1:0-12962 GCA_007258455.2 Sequoia sempervirens | reverse complement strand
ACCCCGTCACCATTTTTGTTCTGGTATCCTTTCCTTATTTTTTTTGGTTTGTTTAATTTTCGTTGCTTACTTGATGATGTTTAATTGATGTTTTAAATTTTGGTGTTGATGTGCTTTTGATCATTGATAATGTTGTGTTACCATGTTTATGCTTGAGCTCGACTTCCAGGGGTAAGTCGAAGCTTAGGGGGGGAGGATGTAGTGCCCTTCGTTGTAACCTTTCCGGATTTTGTGTAAGTGTTTAATTGCGTTATTGTTGTTTTGTGTGTGATTAGTGTTAACATAATATTTGATGGAATTTGTACTCAATTAATTAAAATAGCATTGAGTAAATAAAACTAGAAATTAAGATGAAAATTAAATAAATTAGTTTTATAAAATAATAAGTAAAGAGTTATTAATAAATAAATAAACTAATTGTTTTGTAAAAGTATTCTTTAATGATATTCGATAATAATTAATAATTCATTAGTTGTTCAAAGATCATTATTATAATAAGGAATTTAAATAGATAGGAAGTTGAAGTGTTTTAATGCAAGGAAAGCAATTGGAAAAGGGAAGGTGAATAGTTTATTGCTAACTAAATAAATAATAGCTATATTCAGCTTTGTGAAAAAAAAAAGGACTACGCCTCTTTCAGGCCTAAAACAAATTGGCAAAAATAAGGACTTGTCTTTTTAAGAGGATTTCGGATGGCATTAGCATGGGGGGAAATTTGGTCCATTTTATGGGAGGATTTTAGTGCTCTTCAAAGGGAATACCATTGCTGGAAGATACAGAGGTCGATTTTGGAATAACCATGCACAGCGTTGAAAGATGAGAGGCTCTTGAATGGAAAAATCAAAACTAGATCGCTCAACCCTCTTATAGTGCAGCTCATGAGGTATGTCACTTAACATGTTTGCAGTTCAATTAGAAGTGTATATTTGTGGCAATATTGGTACTGGTATTATATTTGTTGTAGCTGTAGAATATGAGAAAGTTTGGAACTCTGGGTTAAGTAATCCCTCTGATTCTTTGGCAACTTGTTCCACCGTGGTACTTGAAAATAGAGTGGCGTGGAGATTAAATAATCCGCTTGATTCTTTCTGATAATCTATCGCAGTTGCAGCTCTTGAAACTAAAATATCATCACAGTTTAAAATACCTTCTTCATTCCATTGGCAACCTATCACAGCTGCAGTGTTTAGACTTTGGATCGTGTATAAATTTAAATAGTCTCCCTGAAACCATTGGCAACCCGTTACAGCTGCAACTCTTAGACTTGCATAGGGGTAGTAAATTAAATAATTTCTCTGATTTCATTTGTCAAACTGTCTTAGCCGCGTACCTGAACATAATAGAAAGTTTAAAGGTTTAAAGGATCTCTCTGATTTTATTAATCTACTTATCTCTGTTGCAGCTATAATCACTTAGTTTAGTGACAGCATCAAGAATGTTAACATAAAAGTAGATTAGGGAATGGTTAACAGAGGGATATCTTTTCAACATATCATGATCTCACGATATAACATTGTCTGCATAATAATTTATTATTATTCACCTATTTAAGATAATAGGTATGGCTCGAAATTGGAGATTGGGAAGATGTTAGAAATATTGCATTAGTGTAGTGATTTAGAATTTGAGTGTAGAACACTAGAAGATATATAGTTCTGCCTTGATTATATTCTCTTGGATTAGAGACTTTTTGGATGTGTTAATTTGGAATCCTTGAAATGGGTTGGGTCTAAGGAATCTAATGAAGAATGCTAATGCGAAGTGGTATTTAAGTTGTAATTTGGGTATTTCCTTATACATGTATACTTGGTAGTAAATCTTGTTATGCATACAATCAAGTAAGTCTTGGTGCTTCTTTAATCATTGTAGAAAATAGTGAACCTAAAATTGGGACTAATAAAGTAAATAAGACTATATTTAGGTTGAAAATGGTTACTTAAATAAAGATAAGCAAAGTTAAGTTTCCTTGACACGAAAATTGAACGAAGGTTATTTCCATTATTAAATGATTAGCAAATTGTCTAAGAAGAATAAGAAATTTAGGATATTATTATTACCACAATTATTATGGTTTAATTTGTAGGTGAATATTGTTATTTTATAACCTTTAGAGTGGAATGGTAAGTTTAGTGTGTAAGCTAAATAACTAGGAAATTGTATTAAGATATTCTCAAATGTTATTATTTGAGGGAAATAATATTTTAATTTAATTATGAGATTAATGATAAGGAATATTATGGAATGTAAAAATAAGCCTTGAGATAATTATGATATGTGATTTTAGAGTTCCCTTATTTATTTTAAATTAATTCTTTTTGAACAAATGGATAAATTGTATTTGATTGGTCATTGATCATTTAAGGGTAATTTGGTGTATCCTATTTGTGGTATCCTCCTTGGAATTGCTTGGTTTTGGAAGTATTTTCATTTCATTGGGTTCATGTCGCTTTATGAGTGATTTGACATACTCTTTCATTGTGACTCTTCTTGTGTTGATGTGAGTTGGGGATCTTCTTTAAGTTAAATTGTGTTGATATTCATTTAACCTTACATGGTGAATTCTTGGTTGGTTTTGAGTTAAGGGGGTTTTGTGGTGGAATATTTTGGATACTAAAGTGATGATTTGGTTGTGATAAGTTTATGCTTCTTATTGAATGTAGTCTTCCCACTTTTATTATTTTGGTGAAACATTTAATTACATTGTTGTCATGTTTGTTGATTTTTGTCAAAGGTCATTTGTTTAACCAGTTGCACAGGTATCCTGTGAGGAGGAAATTGAGGTCTCCCTGGGATGCCTGGTTGCATGCTTTTACCTCTGTTGTTGAAGGATTGTGTTTGGATGGTTCGTGTTGGTGTGGATTCTTTTGGAGACTAATTTTGATTCAAGGAATCCTTTGCCATTTAATTTGTGTTGTTTTGTTTATGAGTTGTGGATAGTTGATCTTCTTGAATTTCTGATTTATTTGTATCGAAGTTGTTTATGTAGTCTGGATGGAGTTGATGGTTTTATTTTTATGTACTCATTCGTTATATTTGAATTGAAGATAGTTCTTGTGGCCTTGCAATTTTTGTTGTTAGTTCTTTGATGGGGGAAACCCTAGTGTAAACTTTTTGAGATACTTCCAGAGGCTTGAGATGATTGTCAGTTGATGTTCTCTCTCTTTTTGTGCCCTTGATGTGGCAAGTGGTTTGGTTTCATGATTTTGAAAGGGTTGTACGGAATTGTTGAGACTTTGATTATGTATTTATAGCGAGATGGATAATGCCTCGCATGCTTCTCTATTGTGATTCTTTGTTCAAATTATAATGGTACAACCCTTGGTTTTTTTATGTTGTTGGGTCTCTAGGGAGAGTGGCTCCTTGTGGGGGCCGGCGCCCCGTTTAAGGGGAAGGGCTCAGGATAACCCACGAGTGAGTTAGTAAACAAGTGAAAACCTAATAATTAACTTAGGAGGGTTGGTAGTAATATCATTATAAGATTAATAAAATGGATGCCTCGTCTTCATTAGTGCTTCCGTAGGCTAATGGAAGGCTGAGAAGGCCGTGGTTGGCAAGGTGCGTAACATAGTGCACTCATGAGAGGTTGCTCGTCGCATGAGCTTACCGTGTAGTCTCAAGTAGGAGGAAGGGCGGGATATCCATAGATGGGGCCGGCACCTCGGTTGGAGGAAGGGCCAGGATAACCCATGTAGGCTATGCGATGACACTCTCCCCTAGTTGCCCATGTGTTTTACTTTATTGTGTTCCTCTGGAAGTAGGTTATGGGAGTTGGTTTAGATTGTTGGCTATATTGATTTAAATTGATTATTGTTTTAATACATCTTTAGTATATTTTGTGGTCTTGTATGATCTCATTTATATTTGATTTATGATCTTGTATTCTTATGGAACTGTGTTATGATGTTTAATTGCAATTTGGAATTGTATTATGTTTATTAATTCAGTTTGATTTGGAAGTGTTTCATGATCATTCTTTGGTTACTTGTTATTGGTCATTGCTTTGATTTATGTGATGAGATTTATGATTTTAATTTATTTTAATGACTCTTGGATGTTGTGGATTATGTCTTTGTAATTCTTGAGTTTTATGATACTTTTGTATGGCGTTGAGTCTTGTGATTCCATGTTTGGATGTTCTTGGTTGAGGACTCTTCTTGTCAACTCCTAGCACGGGGGGTGGGTCTTCAAACTCACATGGTCGGTTGGAACGTGCTAAGCACCCCATTGGGTCCCCAGTCGAGGATTGAGAGGTGCGGATTGGTGCTGTTGCAGCGACTCTAGAGTTGTATCCATCTTGGAGCCAGTTTTCATCTGTTTATTTGTATCATGTTATCTTATTTATGGTTTCCATTTATGTTTGGAAACACTTTTGTATCATTGTACCTCTAGAACATTGTACTGTTCTGTAATGTTAAACTCGGTGTGATTATTGGCCATGGCAGTTGTTATTCATTGTGTTGAGTTAATTATGTATATGTTGTACTTACTCAAATGGTTTCTTATCAATGATTATCATGTATGTGTTATGTTCGTTAATGTTTATTTTGTTAAGGGTTATATCTTTGGATTTTATTCTTTATTGTCGCTGTGTGGATCTCAGTCTCGTAATGACTCCTCGTGTACCCCAAGGGATGTATGTGCTAATGAATCTACTTAAATGAAATTCATGTCATGATCTTAATGTGTATTACATGTATGTTATGTTACTTTAAAAAAAAAAATTGTGCTGTAATTATTATGTATTTGTCCTTTGGGGTTCACGTAGCTTAACTTTATTGAAAAATGTCACAGAAGTTCTATTTAGTTTATTGACAAATTTTTAGTTTTCCCTTGATGTCATTTATTGTAGATCTTTGTTGGAGACTTTACTCCTTATAAGGTTATAGGTCTTTATAGAAGCCAATGTGACTAGAATCAATTGAAGAATAACATTCATCTAAGACCTTAAAAATAGAATAGCATACAAGTTACATTCAGTTGATTACAAATTACTTATATTATCTAACATGGCCACAACCCCATCTTTTTCATATGTTAGCCTATATTTATTCTTCCACATTGGTTCAATCATATGTATTGCATGTAAATCAAGCTTAAGATGCATTTATAACAACCTAGAGTTGGTTTTTTTAGAGGTGTCTTGACCTAGATTGCTCTAGCATTTGCTCTTGTGTGATAACCACAATTATAATGAAGTTTATAGCACAACAGTTAGTTAAGATGTTCATATGTTCCTTACGAATCCTTTATTGCCAAGAACAAATTGATCAATGCAACTTAACAATTTTCTCAACCACAACATGATTCCTTCCAATTGATCATTAAAATAAAACATGCATACCTTTGACAGTTACTAAGGATCTTTCTTCCACTTGATATCCCCTCGACATTGTTGTTCTTGAGAGAAATTTGTTTCATGTCTAAGGTTTTTGAGTTGTGTGGAGGTTGAAGGGGGTGTTCTAGGTTCAGTTTGCACCCGCACAAGGTCCAAACCTCTAAAGGGCTAGTGATTGGGAGAGTGCACAACAGTGTTCAAGTGATGCTTGTAAGTTTGAGATCTAGCTAAATAATGATTTGCAATTTGGTGCCAATGATAAGCAATTAGACATGCTTAGCCATATTGTGAATCTAAGAATATGTGTTGAAGGTCCAATGCACACTCTAGAAGGTTCCAGCCTTGTAAGAGGTGAGTCGATCAATGATAGTGTTCCCAAAATTACCAATGATAGGTTTTTGGCATGATTGTAGGAAATGTTATAACACTAGATAGTTTTGCATTTGAACTACCTTCCCACAGTGTGATGTCGGTCATACTTGGTTTCCATGCTCAACGGATTCATTAAAGGGATATTAGGACTTAGAAAAATGTTATGTCCTATCCTATTTGGTGTTTGGGATCAAGAACCATGTTGTAAGGTCAATGCAGAGGCTATGCAATAGTTTTAGTAGTTGAACAAAGGTTTCTAATTGTTGCACAACTATCCTTCATTGCATTTATTCATTAGACTTTAAGTTGAACACTTGGCTACAAAGTCCCCAAGCCATTTCAGTTAGAACAAAGAAAATGGAATTCAAGATTATGTGGCAAGATTTGTTTGGAATCAAATGGGAGTTTCAAATTCAAGTAATATCAGTCCCAACATGAAGATAAATCCACTTGGAAGATAAATGGTTAGCCTTTGATGATTGGGGTTCATTACACAATCATTCATGAGGACATCTAAAGCCAAGAAGATGAAGAAAAGCAACTGCAAGGAACTGAATGACATATGCAGAGATGTGGGAAGGTCATTCTTGAATGAAAACATGCCCTAAATTATGGTAGAAGGGATTATGCTGGCATGAAAGGTAAAATAATAGAGTAGGGGTCTAACAGAGGAAGAGGTTGACCATCTAGACTAAGAGAGACATTAAGAAAAACAAAGATTAACCAAAAGATGAAAATAATCAGATTATCATCTGTCTTGAGGCATAGAATGGTCCTATGTGATTTTTGTAATTTTTGTAAAAGTTTTGGTTCTTCTCAACATGATTGTAAGCCAATAGAAAGGCTAAGTCGTATAGTACAGTTCAATTCAATTCTTTCTTTATTAGTTTAGATGTGGATATGTTCTCTCCAACCTATTATTTATTTGATTTGATGTGTCCAAATTTTAGCTATTAGAAATGTCAGTCAGATCTTAGTCAAATTTGTTGGCTCCAAAACATTTTTGATACTTCAATAAAGTGTATTCTGAAATTGCTTCCAAAACAAGGTTGTAGAAATATGTGAACACTGGTCAATTTCTTTAGGTCGTGTGCATTCTGGTTAATTGAAGTTCAAATTGTTTTTGTTGAATAAACAGGTGGGGATTTTTAGCTATTTTATTCTTTCTTGTCCAACCTTTTATTCATTCCTCATTTCCTTGAAATTAGCATTTCTTCTTCAATCCGTAGCTGCAGATTTATAAAAGTAGTTCCATTTATAATGTCTTTATGCATATTATCATTTTAATTCAAAATGCAAAAAGGGGGAAAAAACGAATAGGAAATCACGCAAATAAAAACAATCAACAATTAACATTAGTGAATGAAAATCTGTGCAAGCAAGCAAAATTTTGGAAATACTCATGGCTTGATTTGGAAAAGGAAATGCCTTTGGAAAAGCAGGTATGTATTTCCTGTGTCTTTGAAACTAAAAACTTTTTGTAAAGGGATTGTATGAATACAACTAAGATTTGATCTCCAAGGTCCTACGCTATAATTAAAGATTTGTGCAGTGTACATGCTCTTATTTTTCTTCTCCTTATACATTCTTCACCTCGATAAACCCTAATCTTGAGCTTTTGAGAATTGGCTCCAGCCATGTTTATGGAAAGGTTGCAATATTTGAACTACCGTCCATATCCACAAGCTACTTTTAGGCTTGGTGGCTTTTCACTATGATTTTTATTTAGGAAACTAATTGATACAATATATTTAAATGCCTTTGTTCTGTTGCTTTCTCCTAATTTTGTAGACTTTGCAAATATTTAACTCTAGAATGTATGTAATGCAGTAACTTAGCTATGCAATTAAAAGTAGGGAGTAAGTTGCCTTGCAACTCATTTATATTTACTCTTTTAAATGTCTCATTCTATGATATTCTAATTTACTTGATCTTTATGGATTCGAGTTTTCTCTTTTGGCTTCATTATATTCCAAGAAAACAAGATTCAAAATAAAATATATTAAATTTATAGCAGAAATCTGAAAAACCCTAGATGAGTTGCATCTTTCCAAAACAAATGCTACTGACAGTTTATATATAATTATATATTGAGTGAGTTGGATTTATTTTTAAGATTTACAATCATTCAAAAATAGTTTGGACAATGAAACCTTTTTGTTCTTATGCCTGAAAGGTAATCAATCCGTCCATTCAATTTATGCTTGCTTAAAGTCAAACATGGCCTGAACAAACTTGATCTCCAAAGCATAAGTGTTGTCTAGGTAAAGCAAAGATGAACTTGTTAAAGAAATGAATCGATCAACCTCCCCATATAATTGTGAAGAAAGAAAATATTGGGGCATAGAAAAAAATTTCACTACCTAAAGATGGGATTAGTTCTATGGTAACAATGATCTTTATACCATCTTTTGTTTATTTCAATATATTAAATTTCATATTTTGGTTGTCTTTTTTGACAGGCATGGTTAATTTGAAATTCTAGACATGAATGGGACATTTTAGTTGTTATCAGATAACAATGTGGAAACATAGCGTTAGGTGTAATGTCTTGTTGCATATCGAATCAGTGAGCTCTGACCTCCATTTCCATCTGCCACCATTGTGGGAAGAGGAAATCCCACAGAAAATTACATTCCCCAACAACGCCGCAGAAAGAAGTAGTGTTAACATAGTGCGACCTGGCCTGGTGAAGGATTGAGGAACCTCATTCTAAAACATAACAATGGATTGAGATTCTTTTCTGACACAAAATTCATTGCACAAAATTCAAATCACTTTCAGGAACGCAAGCACTTTAGTTGTACAAAAGAGACAGTTCAATAATATTATGATAATATTTTTTTTATTATAATAGTATAGTTTTAAATTTTATTGTTTAGGCTGTTCAATTATACTATCTTTCATTGGACCCCCTATTTAGACTGCACCACGCACAGTGTTGTATATTGCATGAACACATTCACTTTTTTAAAAAAATGAGCATCATAACAAATCCTAATCCTATAAAAGTAATTTTAAATCTATTTTGGCATTCACCATTTCAAAAAATAGCACTGAGGAAAGAGAAAAGAGTCACAAAAGAGTAGAGCAACAACAAATACATCAAAGAGCTACAGTCACCATAGATTCCACCTACTTATTGTTTCTTCTAAAACATTTTTCCAAATGTTTATTTCTTCTTCCTACATATAGAATCTAATTAGCCCTCTTCCTTAATGAAAATCTCTCTAAGGTAATAAAGTTCTCTTCTTTTGGTTTGTGCATGCAATTCCTTTAATCTTAATTTATGCTAATATAAAAGGCAACTGTATGTGGATTAATTACTATGTGAATAAACTCAAAAAATCACACAATATTTATAGCTAGAAATGCAACTTCAAGCAGGGACAAATATTATAAAAGCTGAAAATATTGTAAATTAATATAGTGTAAATTAATATGTATTTTCATAACAAATATTATAAATTAAAAACATGATTTTTAATTTATAATATTTGTTATGGAAATACATATTAATTCAATATTTTCATGCTTTTATAATTTTACATGATTTTAATTTATAATATTTGTTATGAAAATACATATTAATTTACACTTTCATATTAATTTACAATGTTTTAAAGCTTACAGATATAAAAAATCTTAAATATAATATTACTTTGTGACGGGTTAGTAGACGTCAATTTTAATGGGGAGAATAAAAATGTACACATACTCATTGATGTGAGTGTAAGAAGCCTTTCGGCTTAATTAATTATTTATAAATTATATTATATAAACTAAGTAAATAGATAATATTGTAAATATTAATATATTTTAAAATATTGTTATAATTATTAATATAGTGATTTACTATTATATTAATTATATTAATAGTAATAATATAATAATATTAATATTATAATTAACATAGTAGTCAATTAAGATAGTTTATTAATATATATAAATATATATGAAAGGAGAATACAAAATAAAATAACCTATATTATATTGTATATAAACATATAATATAATTAATATAAACTATTGTATGTAATGTAAATATCTTGTTGATGTTAAATATTTGAAAATAAAATAAATTGGAATAAATGTTTATTGTTTGATGTTATTTTTTTCAAAAAAATTAAAGTTGAATACATTTGAATATTTATATAATGAACCCATTCATTGAAAGAAGGAAGTAGTTTATGAATTATTTGTACTAGACATAACTATGACTAATAAAGTTAAAGTTGAGTTTGTTCTTTAGAATACATATTTGCTAAACATTAAATATTCAAATGATTTATTATTAAAAATAATTCTTAGATTGATTCCAGTTGATTTTGAATTTGATAGTGAAATCTTCATATTATAGTTGAAGTTAAATATACTATTAATATAATAAATATATTATATTCTAATTTAATATTAATAATTTATAAATTATATTATATAAACTAAGTAAATAGGTAATATTGTAATATTAATATATTTTAAAATATTTTTTTTTATTAGTTAAGCAAGGGAAGGGCCCTGATCCCATGGTACAACCAAAACTTAAAGGAAAACAGGGTGGGTAAAACAACACCACCAGCCAACAACAAGAAACAGCATATCCAGGGAGGCACGCACGCCAAAAAATAGAATTGTAACCATGGAACTAGTGTACTTAATCAAATACAAGAGATTACTACAATGGTTCTTTAAATCATGAAGACCATTTATTAGGTCCACCATAAACTAGCAAGTCTGAAACCAAAGCAAAGCTATTTGAAAATAGCAGTCTAGAATATGAAAACCAACCGACAAAAAGAGCAGAGCAACCATATCAAGAAACAGCACAGGAACAATGTGAATCATTGGCATTAGCTAACAAATCCCCTTGATCACCAAATTGAGAGACCAACTTCCTCCAAACTAGGTCAACTTCAATGGTAACAACCATTCCAAGATTGGGCAAGACAAACCCACTCCCATCCACCAGAAGATTAGCTTTCTTTGAAAGTTTGAGATCATGCACACTCTTCAAAACAACCAATCAGCAACAAGCCTTATGCTCAAAAAAACTAAACTTTGAAAGTCAACCCAGATCAAACAGATAAGTCATGAGGCCGCACCCATCATGGCACGATGCATGATTCCATTGGTAACCTTCATAATCTTCCACCACATGGTTCCACCTCATAACTAACTAAACAGGCCAAACAACCATCCTCAACGCAACAACATCACACCCAATCACCAAAACCTCCCCAAGGGTGGAAAAAACAACTTAAAATTCCACCCAAAAATTGCATATTTCAATTTTTTTTGAAACCAATAGATCATGAGACAAACATCTCACAACACTCTTAACTCTTAGAGATTCCAAATAAAATTTGAACATAGCAAAAGAGTTGAAAAATCAAATGCTCTCTGTCATCCAACTTACCTCTCCACCTCTATAGGAGAACTTACTATAATAACTCTATCCATAGCAGCAAAGAGTCTCCAACATACTTGAACTCCACCTCGATAGGAGTGGTCTCCACCTCAATTGGAGTTGTAAGGGAGAAGACTTACTAAAGAAGCATAAGCAACCCAACCCACTCTCGGAACCCCTCGCCACCTTCATGGGAGAGGTCTCCACCTCAAAAGGGGAGGACTCCATCTCAATAGGAAACACCATCAAAAGAGCTTGGAAGGTAGCACACACCCCCGTAGAGAGAATACATATAGTAACCATAGGCAATAAGAGCACCTAGTCCTTCAACAGGAACTTAGGAAGCAACCCCACCAACAGAGACATCTGCAAACCTTGCAAATGTAAAGAAGATATACCAAGAAAGAAGCTCACAAAGGCATCCTTAAGCAACACAAACATCTTCCCTGAACAAGCTCTTCAGAAATGGACAACCACTGAGTGTTCCCAACACCATTGAAGAACATCATAAACAAAGAAGGCTGCAAAGCTAGAGTGTACTCTACACCTTTGAAACTCATCAGCAAACCAACAAAGGGGGGCACCCTTTTAGCGAGGAGGACGTTGAATATTTCCTCATACACCAAATTCATCTCTTCACAAATAGCCTGTGAAACAACAATAACCATAACCAAGATAGAGCACCAACCAAGCACAGAAACAAGGAACCCTGAAACAAGGGAGTCCACAACTCTCTTGAGGACCAACTACAAAGCTAAAAAACTAGGGCAGAGATCCCTCCACCATCTGACCCTAAACACCAAGCAAACAACAACTTCCACAATCAAGGGAGTCAACCCGAGGCACGAACCAAACCAAGAACCAACATTGAACTCCAAGCACAACCCAAGCCAAACCAGGTTCAAACTAGTAGGGAAAAAACCACACACTAAACCAAGCAAAAGGCCTAGCCAAAGAGAGGCTAAAAGGAAGAGAAGAAGAAAGGAGAAGGAATGCACAAGGTAGAACCACAACCAAAATTTGTGCCAGGAGAGAGAACTGCTCAAAATGGACCAAGAGGACAGCTAGAAATGCAAGAAAGCGCCCATTACCAGCTCCACAACCCGCAACATCCAACCACAACTTACTTGATGAACAGAGCCACCACTTACCACAAACCAAAGCACAAGGCTAGCACCAACCACAGATAGGAGCCAACGTGAAGACACCAATGTCCATAGACTGGAACACAACAGAAAAAGAAGCCCCAGAGCAAGGGCGCGACCAAAGGAACTCCAGACACAAGTTCGACATTCCAAGAAGAAATTTCCAGCCTCCAATTAGCCTCACACCACCATCATCATCCTCTAAGTCGAACTCTCCATCCTCAGAGCCATCAAAAAAGTTCAAACACCCTTTCCCGCTCACACACACCCACACAGGAGCCATCATTTTAATATTGTCAAATGTTGTCATGTTTTTTAAAATATTGTTATAATTATTAATATATATAAATATATATATGAAAGAAGAACCTACAAAACAAAATAACCTATATTATATTGTATATAAAAATATAATATAATTAATATAAACTATTAATATAAAAATATACATGATCAAAAAATCTTATTAATGAAAAGAAGGAGCACATATATAATCAAATTATACCATAAAATATTAAAAACATAGATAAAGATATTAGTTTAATGGAAAGAATAATACAATTTTATTTTATTTTTTATTTTAATAGTGTGAATCCAAATCTCTATAAAATAATTAATTGATTTTTTTAATATTTTCTTTAATAAAAAAAATAAAAATTGCATACATAAAAAAATCATTCCGTCAATATAACACAAAAAAAAA
>VDFB02390848.1:0-23069 GCA_007258455.2 Sequoia sempervirens | reverse complement strand
GATCTGAAAACTACACCTAGAACCTCTCAAATTAGCCAAAGAATCCCAAATTTATTTTGTCAAAACCTTGCTCCCTTTTTTCTTCAAACATGAACAAGCTACAACAGATCCAACTCTGATACCATGTAAGATTTGATGAAAAACAAATCTATTAAGCCCAAGAAACCTACATGCAAAAACCTGTCACAAGGAAGAAATCTATAGGAAACAAAACAAGGGTTTTGCTTTGACAATATGCAAGAATTGTATTATCAGAATGGAAAAAGAACATCAAGAAGTGAATACAATACAAGAGATCAATCCTTATAAAGGAGATCAACACCGAAAGGAAAACCTAACCCTAAGGTGAGTGCATTTAATAATTAATATTTAATTATTAAATGACTAATATGAGCATAAAGTGAAATCTTAAGAGGAGAGTAAAGTTAATTAATTACTTTAATCTAACAGGTAGATTTAAATGAAAGTTGAGACAAACTATATGCAATGAAATTTAATTTGTATCAATAAGATGTTGTACAGGTTGTACAGTGACCCTACAATCTTTAGGAAATACAAAAATGTATGAAAACTAAGTTGTATTATTGTGCCAAACTTCTAAAATGTCTCAACAACCTTTACATGAGTTTCTTCACACTTTATAACTTTTCCCTCCAAATCTAACACCTACAACCTAAACTTACCTTTGAAAGGACTTGAAAGTTTGTATTCCATAAAATGCAATTTTGCAACTTTTATGTTTGACAATGTTTTGCAACAATTTGCAATTTTGCAATATCAACACAAATGACCCACTAATCACCTAATAAGACTCAAACTTGACTCAAAACAATATAAAATGGTCTTCAAGACCTTATTTAGACAAAATATTCCAAAACCTAAAGCCTACTCCTTATCAACCTTGTTTGACTATTTTTGTTCAAAGGTGCTCTTGTACCATCTGACTCCCTTAACCTTAGGTCGCGAAGTAGCAACAAATTTGGGAAGTCCCTTCTTCTTTCTTTGAACTATAGACTAGGACCACTCATAATCAAAGTTCACTAAGCAAGGCAAGAGGAGTGGATCCTCAACAGCCACACCAAGCAAAGAGCCACCACACAACGAGGGGTCCAAAAGCACAAAAGATGATTTAGGAGCAATCAAAGGACTATCAGAGGTGTTCAACAAGGGTTGGGTAGGCTCTTCCTGAACAATGACAGTAGTTTGAGGCAACAATGGTTCCTTAGAAGGGATAGCTGGAAGAGGAGTATGGACAGACATAGACTCCTTAGATGAATCATCCAAGGAAGGGATGTTCTCCTCAGAGGAACCATCCAAAGAGGGAGAACCCACCATAAGATGGTCTAAGCGAGCATTCTTCCACTAGGTGGTCGAACCCTTGCGGTGAGCATGAGGGAAACTAGAGGCCAAATGACCAATGGAGAAACATCTCCTACACCAAAAAGGGAGGCCCTCATAGTCCAGTATCAACATACATGGTATGTCCTCTACCAATAAAACCACATCACCATGGAGTGGTTTGGATATTTCCAAATCAACTAAAATACGAGCCACCATAGTATGCCCAATATCATGAGTCATAGATTCCACCTTCAAAAAGTGTCTAATGACATTTCCAATAGCTTCATAATAAGATTCCTCCCAAAACTAGAGAGGGAGATTCGACAATTAGACCCAAACTGGCCCGGTATTCAATGGCTCTATAAGAGGGTTGAAAGAGTGAGACCAAGGCTTGATGGAAAACAAATGACATGTTTCAAAATTCAAACAAGGAATAATTCAAACACACATACACACTGGAAAAAAATAGTTTTACCATGGAAAATCTTGACTAATATGGAAAATGTGGAAGCATAAACAAGGAAGTAAGCTATTTCATAGAATGCTTCAAAGAAATGTGGTGTCATGGGATACCATGACTATAAGATATGTACAAAATATTAATTCTAATTCTTGGGATCAAAAGCTTGGTGCAAAATTTCAACATAGTTGTGAATCTCTAACTTCTCTCTAATTCTAAAAATGAGACTAGGGAGCGCACACAAATGACATGATAATCCTTAGACTTGTATACCATGGACCAATTGTTTAATAATTATACTTAAATTTTGAATGAAAATATCCCAAAATTATGTTTACTCAACATTGCATTGGTGGCCACAGGCTACATCTAATAGTTCTTCTTGTAAAGGATACATTAAAGCTTCAATTGCTCAAGAGACCATGTCAAGTTTGACAACTACTCTACCTGTTCCATTGCTTGCTCCAAAACTATTTGTGTCATCATCAACAACTAAAATAGAGATTCCTTCATTGTTGGACTCTATCATGTCCACCTCTCATATGGTCAAATCAAATGATAGCCTAGGAATGTAGAAGATGATGCCTAAGATAATTTTTAGTCATTTCCAATCTCCACCACAATAATTTTTGAAGATACATATTGACATGAATTGGTTTCAGAATATTTGTCCAAATAGGGAACTTATTTCTCAGTTGAGGATTGATGATTTTCAATCATTTTTTGGATCTCAGTGGATTACATATTTAACTATCATAGGGGAAGACCTAGAATATGGACAAGTGTATTAATTTTTTGTAGCTTTAGAAGAACATATCATAGAAAGAAAGTGAACTAGAAAAAAGAGGATCTCCAAGAAGACGATTTAAATAAATCCAATGAAGATAGCAATCACAAGGATGATGTGGATGATTTGATGGAGGATCTTTCTTCATTCTGAAATAGTCAATGACCTACATATTAACTCCAAAGTCAAATTCATGCAAGCTAATAGAAGAAAAATCTCAAAAATCAAGTATCTTGCCATCCCAAAGGCTTTTCAAAATATTCCTAACTTAGAGGTCTAGGATTCTTGACTTTGGAAACAAAGAAGCCTCAAGAATTTGTTTCAAAACATTTTGATTTATATATTGCATGCTAGATTACTCTTTTATTTATCTAAAGCATCTTGAGAAAACTACTAAAGGTTGGATCTTTCTTATTTCGACAGTTGTGTTTCACATTAGCTAATCAAAGTTTGTAGGGTTTCAAAGTGCATAACATGAAAAAAGGCTTTCCACAACATCACAAAAAGGTTTTTGGTACATGATTTAAACTAATAATGGATCAAGGTATCGAACTAGTATTCCACAATACAAAGTATCCACAACAAATGGTTTAGGGAAACAACATCATGCAAAGATATGGAGACTACATGCCTTTTATAAAGAAAGGTTTACAATGAGTTCGCTCTCTATAGGGTTGAGAGTTTAGATTCAACAAAGATGGATTTGGAATTCATTACATTACAGGTAGGCCTCATTTGAATCTTCCTTCTCTTCTTTAAAGAACATAAATGACTACTTTTTTTCCTCTCTATAAAATTTCGCTCTTCTACCAATTATCTTGATCCAACTCTATTCATGTATCCATTTAAATTTAATCTTTAATATAATTCTAAGAGAAGAGTTCTATATTAGTATTTTATTTTGTTGGTAAATTTTAAATCAAAATTTTAATCTAAATCCATTCTTATCTCTTTTGCACAAATAAAAGTTTTAATGGATTTATATTGGTATTTGCATGAAAATTTTATATCAAAAATTAATCTAATATTTTAGGTTGATTTCATTCATGCATAGAGAATTTTTTTAACAAATTTACCTTATATTGATATTTCATTTTCCATAAAAATTTAATATAAAAAATATTAATTTGAAAAAAATATTTTGTAAAATTACTACAAAGTGTTTTAATTACTTTTCAATGAGGAAGTTGCTTCCTTTCCTAGTTTTTTTAAGATTATTTTAATAGAATCTTCATTACTTTAGAAGGAAAAAAAAACTAAATAGGATTTTAGTATATTGTACTTTAATATATATATATATATATATATATAAAATTAACTATTTTGTTAATTAAAATTTATACATATATAATTTAATAATATTAAAATAATAATGTATCAAAAATAATAATATTAAAATAATAAATCTACTTATAAATGTATTTAATGAATTCTAAAACTATTTTTCTTATATCATTAGAGAATATTTTTAATATTAAAAATTAACCAATCCAATTATAGATATTTAAAATTTATAAATATATTTATAAATTAATAAATCTATTTATAAATGTATTTAATGAATTCTAAAACCCTTTTCTAATATTAAGACTTGAAATTAGAAGGTTAATTATTTCCTTGATTAATTAATTATTTCCTTGATTAATCAATTATATCCTCTATAAATTATCTAGATACCTCAAATAAAATTTAAAATTAGAAGTTTTCTAATTATCTAATAATTTTCATATGAATATCTTGATCCTTTTCCTTCTTCACAAAAATCTGATGTATGAATTTATAATTGATTTTGTTTTTATCACAATGAATATTTAAACTTAAATAAACTTTAAAATTAGAATTTTTTTAATCATCTAATGATTTTCATATGAATATCCTCATCCTTTTCCTTCCTTCACAAAAATCTAATTTATAATTGATTTTGTTATAACCACGATGAATATTTAAACTTAAATAAAATTTAAAATTAGAAGTTTTTTTAATTATCTAATAATTTTAATATGAATATCTTGACCCATTTCCTTCCTTCACAAAATTTGATTTATGAATTTATAATTGATTTTGTAATTATCACAATGAATATTTAAACTTAGATAAAATTTAAAATTAGAAGTTTTTTAATTATGTAATGATTTTCATATGAATATTTTGATCATTTTTTCGTCCTTCCCAAAATCTGATTTATGAATTTATAATTGATTTTGTTATTATCATAATGAATATTTAAACTTAAACTAGCATATATACCTAATATATAATCTATATAATATACGTCGAGATTTATCATTTTTGAGGCTTTTTTTTTGCTTTTCAATCTAGAATTCACCTTCAAAACTTTGATTATTGTTTTTTTGAGAATGCTTGTCAAAGCCTGGAATATATGTTTTCAAGCAACTTCTCTCCAAGGAAACTCATTTCATCTATCAATATGTATCTGACATGTGATATTTCTTCTTGGAAAGTTATAAGTCTTGTCCCTTCTAGTTCATTGAAATATCTTATTGGAATTTTTAGCTTTGAATGAATGGTTGAAGAACCAATGTTAAATGCTACAACTCCAATAGGCACAAGTAGAAGTAGAGGAGATTGTTTGGGAGAAGACAAATTTTCTAGTGCTTGAGTAATGGCAACAATTACGTAAGACTTACTTGTTCCTATAATACCTTGAATTATCGTGTAGAGGGGCATTTTTTTTTCATTTGATTGGTAATGTGACATGATAATGTTGACTGCTTTATGTTGTTTCTCGCTAAGATTTGTGTAGTCAACACATTTTGGAATATCATGATGAATGAGCATCCACTTTCATATTGTTGATAAAATGTATTGCCTCATTTATATAATCCTAACCTTTGAATCCATGAGACCATCTATCTATCTATCTATATCTCTTCTGCCCAGCATATCTATCTCTGAAATTTGCAAGATTTGGCCACGATGAAGTCAAGATATAATTTCTCATTCATATATTGTCATGGTTCGTTCACCATTATCATTCCCTTCAAAATCAAAGTCACCAAGGATGTCATTATCTTCAGGAGGTGTTGTTCATTGTAAATGTCATGGATGATAGTTGAAGTTGTCCCACTTTTCCACTATTGATTCATTTTCGTGGCTAATATCTTGTTGAATTTCTTGAAATGGTTTGTAAAGTATCAACTTAGAAAAGAAAAAATCTATCCATTTTTCATAGCCATGTGTTGGAATTGAATAAAATCTAGGAAACACTCTTACCACGACAAGACTTTCTCTTATATTCAATTTGTTTTCTCCTTTTCTTTTTCAATTATATATCCATGATTTTGTCACATCAATAAGTGGTACAACTTCCATATTGAAAGGCCTATTTTTTTATGCGTCAATAAATGATATGGTTTGTTCTTCATTGATATCTTCATTATTTAAAACCACACATTTGAAGACCTCATTTGACACATTTAAGTTGACGAACCTTCTACTACTCTCTGCTAGCGTGATCCACAATTAGAGTTTGCAAAATCAACATGTAAATTAAATCTAATTACAATAATTTCCCAATCTAATACAGAATTGCGTGATTATGCTTTTTAACCATTGAAATTACAATAAGGTGCACGTTAAAATCAATTATTGAAAAATAAACAAAATTGAATTAGAGTAACGCCTCGCAAACCCCAGAGAACACACACATAAAGCGAATAATTTTTTTTTTTTAAATAATAAAGGTAACATGTAACAAGATTAAACCAAAATCACATAGCATAACACATAACATTAATACACTTGGTTCTCTGGGGCACGCGAGGTTACATTGCAACCACAAAACATAATAAAGATAATGAAACTAACATAACCATTTAATTTATGAAAACCATATACAATGATACAACTGATAGCCATGATGCGAGTATGACAACATCGCACAATTACATCCATGATAACTCTTTTAACATGATCCAATTCAAACCTAACTATTACATCATAATAATATTACATTACAATTTTCTTTGATACATGAATTACATTGAATTTCCCAACATGGGGATTGAAACAAAATAAAGGAACATGAAGTACAACTGATCACTGGAACATCTGCACTGCGAAAAGTTGAGGAAACAAGACGCTGATGGGGAACCCAACGGGTGCGGAGCACGTTCCACCCAACCATGTGAATTACGAAGTAACTCACCCCCCGTGCTCAGAGGTGACGAGGAAGTGAACCCGACCATGAATGTCAAACTGACTCAACAACATGATACAAAACAAGTACAACTCAAATATGCAATGCACAACCATCGACGTACTCAAATCACATAACAAGTTAAACCAAGAACTCATCACGATAACATGAAGTAATATCACTTAACAATCATGAATCAAATTCACAAGAATTCAAAGAAACATCACAAAGAGATAACATTTAGAAGAACTGAACCAACACCCAAATTACATTTCCAAATCAATCAGAACCAATGAAAGGAACACGATTCCATAATAACTCTAAATCCACCATTCAATACACCATTCCATAGGCAACAATAAACAAGTCAAACGGGTGTCAAACGGGGAGGGTCATCGCATAGCTCACATGGGATCCCCTGGCTCTTCCTCCAACTGAGGCGCCGGCACCCACCTATGGATTCCCTAGCCCTAAAATCAGAGCAACATAAAAATAACAATATCTAGAGGCAACAAGAAACAAGAACAACAAGGATGTCTAGTGGAGAGTGTCATCGCATGGTCTTACATGAATTCGCCAGACTACCTATCACAAGGTGCCGCCTCCATCTATACATGGATTATCCAGACAACCTAGCTCAAGGAGCCGCCTTCATCTATGGTTATCCAGACATCCTATTTCAAGGTGCCGCCCCATAGGGTTACTCATGCGGAGCCACTTACCTTTCATAGAGACAAGGTAGTGACCTTACCAACCAGGTCTTCCCACCCATCCTTAGCCTTTGAGAGCGCTAACGGCAGGGGTGAGGTGCATGTTTTTATCTTGTTATGTGTTAACTAACCCAACCCACTAAATACATTAATTAAGTTATCACTTGTTTAACTACTCTTACGTGGGTTCCCCTGGCACTTCCTCTTACCCGAGGCGCCGGCGCCCACGAAGAGCCACTCTCCCTATGACCCCTAACATATCTCAAGCAGGCAAGGGTTGTACTATCACGAATAAATCATATAACTCAAAACATAACAAGCGAGGCAAATCCATCTCGCAATAAACACATAATCAAAGTCTCACCAAGTTTCGTACAACCCTTTCAAATTAATGATACTAATATCTTGCCATGTCAAGAGCACATAAAATGACAACATTCACCAACAATAAAACAAGCCTCTGGAAGACTCTATAAAGGCTTACACTAGGGTTTCCTCAACAAAGAACTAACAATAGTAACAAGATATCAAGAATGATTCAACAAACATAAGGTAGTGAGTGGCAATATCCCAAATAAATCTTCACAATTAAATTTGATACACTCTCGAGTGGTATCCAAGGGAGACCTCTATTTCTCCTCCTAGGTTACCCAACAATACATTACACAACGATCTTACAATTTGACTCAAAACAAACTTAAACAAGATCAATGATTAACACAACAGAACAATCAACCAATGCACAAACTTAATACGGAAATTAGTCCACTCAATAAAGAAATCAATCCAACAATACAATAGAGGCACTACTTTCACGTTTCACATAACTCTTCAACTTGACCGCAAGATCTACTCCACACTTCTACATGTTTTATTGATATCCAAAAATACCATTGCACATATAGGTTCATACTCTTAAAAAAAAACACAAACTTATAAATGTATCTCTTATAAAAAAGGGCCTAAATAATCTTTCATCAAAATATATATAATTTTCCGATTTTCTCTCAATTGCTTGTTTACAAAATATTATGTATATATATACATAGCTAGATTATCCTTAATATAGTAAATATTAAAAATATTAACTTAATTAATTCACCTAATTAACTAATTCTTTTAAAAGTAATTACTTACATAATTAAGATAATAAATGAAGGAAAAATATTTATTTATTTTAAGTCATTCACATAATTGCTAAAAAATTTCAAAAAAAGATATATATATATATATATAATAAATTAAGGTTTATTTTCTTTTAAAAATATCTATTCTATCAAAATAACCAATTAAACAAATATATTTAAATATATATATAATACATAAAATTAAACATATATATAAATACTTATCAATTAATACATTAAAATAATTTACTATATTCAAACAATGCTAATAATAAAACTAGTGTATTGCGACTTGTATAACTTTTGTTTTCGGATCTGGGTCTTTCTACAATTTTTACTGAAGGTGCGCCATTAAGTATTTTAACACATATAAAAAATTCAGCCATACCCAGTTCGTAAATTGTGAGTTATGATGAATTTAGTGACCCTATGTCTCTGCTGTTTTCTACAGGAAAATATTTCTTATTTTATCATAGGATTTTATTTTTCCTAATTTATCAGAGGATTTCCTTTGTTTTTCAATCCTACAGAGGTCTTCTAAATTATAAGTGAGATTTTCTAAGTTATCTATTGATTTCTTTTCGAATTTTCTACTATTTTAATTTCAATTCTAAAAACAAATACCAAGATTGTTCTTTTCTACAGAAATAGCAAAGAGATCGTGTATATCAAAGTAGCATTCGAAGAGTTTAATTTCCGTTGTTTGCAAAACAAGACTTTCAAATCTCAACATTCTTTGATACCAAGTGAAAGAGTATTTTTCAGTAGTTTTCACTATTCCTTAAATTTCTCTGTTCTAAGGTTTTATTTCTCTTTCACCAAACAATCTAATTTATTTTTCCTGTTTTCTTAAATCAGAAGACCAGAGCTAAAAAGTAGTTTAAAACCTGGAGTCCTGCGCTTATTCGAGAACCTGGTGACGATTGTTTCCGCCGGACTTCACGAAGAGCTCCTCCTTCTTGCTTCGAATCTCCTCTAAGT
The DNA here is from genome assembly GCA_007258455.2 of Sequoia sempervirens. Taxonomy (NCBI): domain Eukaryota; kingdom Viridiplantae; phylum Streptophyta; class Pinopsida; order Cupressales; family Cupressaceae; genus Sequoia; species Sequoia sempervirens. The sequence goes on along the minus strand of VDFB02390848.1, from coordinate 13,504 downwards.
CACCGTGCTCAAATCTCTGACCCAATCCTCTTTCAGAAGACTTCAAAATAACTAGTAATAGATTTCCAACCCCTTTCTATAACTCTCTTCAATTTAGCAAAAAAATGTCAAAAACCCATGTTCTCTTCCAAATCAAAATACAGAATAACTTGTGCAACTTCTCAATCCCTAATCTCCTGTGTGTGAAAAAAATTCCAAAATTCTTAATTAATTAAAAGATAATATCCCTCTTTTTTCAAAAACTCTAAAAATCAAGAATAAAAGAAAACTCATTCTTTAAAAGCCAGCTTTTTAATTAGATCTGTATTCTCATTGGCTCACACAATCTTTTTATTCTTTTATTTGTTTTATTGCTTTTATTTCTGTTTTTGCAACATTACTTGCACATCACATTACTTATTTAATTTAAATAATTTATTCTAATAATTATCTTCAATCAGATAATTAATTAAAATAAATAACACACATTTAATATTTAATTATCATTTAATTGAAACACATGACTTTATAAAAATCAAATAAAACATTTAAATATTTTCATACAAATAAATCAACATTAAAATACACAATTATTATTCCCATTTAATTAACTAATTCACAACTTATAAAATATCAACATCAATTAAATAATCATAACTTATAAAATACCACATTAATCAAAATATGACAACACACAAAACACAAGCCACAAATGACGACAAATTCACAAAATAAACAATACCAGACAAACGAGACGATCTGACATCATGGGACGGGAGGACTTCATCGTCACCTCTGTTTCAACATTAAACCGTTGGGTTATTGGTGCTCGCCCTGTCCTGCCGAAGCAGGTGGAATCGAGACTTGTACCTGCAATCCTGCATACAAACGAAGTTGTGTACATGTGCATACATATATATAAAATCAAAGCATTAAATCAAGTACTGCATTGTGAGAAGGAATCGCAACATAGCAGGGCACTCGCGAACGAATGATGCTATATTGTCCTTCATCACACCTATTCTAACAATTATAACCTAATCAATGAATTACATTTCTAACTAACAATCATCTCATAACATATCTAATTAAATCACTGCATCATATCATAATTCTGAAAATCAACTAACATTACCAACCACAATGTCATATAAAATAATCATGTCTACTAATGGAATATAACATCATCCAATGTCTAATTATCCAACTCAAACAATATCATCCGTACAAGTAGCAAACAACCGCATTGAAAAATACTAAATCCTACAGTAAGAGGAGGGGTATTACATCCTCCCCCTCATAAAATCGGCTTACTCCTGGAAGCCGGTAAACAAAAGGAAATAAGATTCCCTAATACGGGAGGCATCCTCCCTCACCAAGATGGTGAACTAATCATCAATAGAAACTAGAATCAAGCTCACACATAAGAGTAAGAAATAATAATACAAGTATTAGTAACATGGGGGTATTACATCCTCCCCCCCAAGGATATGGCTTACTCCAGGAAGCCATTAAATAGATAAGAGTAAGCACACAAGAATCACGCAGAGATCACGCCAAAAACCACACACATAACTCACAACACGGGAAACCACATCACACAATGACACAAGGGTTCATAGTTCATCCTTGATAGGGAGGATATCGGTGCATTGCGCACTACACCGAGGGTCCTATCCATTCCCATCAGTTTCCTGCACCATTGCCCTGAGACCGGCTAACGGAAGAAACTCAGGTTCACAACAATGACAACGGTAAAGTGAAACTCTAGACTCTAGGGACTAAACGCAAGGTTACATAGTGCCCGCTATTTTAATGTTGATTTATTTTGGTATGAAAAAATATTTAAATGTTTTATTTGATTTTTTATAAAGTCATGTGTTTCATTCAAATGATAATTAAATATTAAATGTGTGTTATTTATTTTAAATAATTTATTCTCATAATTATCCAATCTCACCAATTTAATTAATTAAAATAATTTTCGAAGACATTACCATTACGAATTGAATGCAATTTTCAAAAGAGCTCCAAATTATTTAAATATTTAAATACCATTTAATCCAACATTAAAATAAATAATTTATTTCAATCATTAAGATAAATCATAACTATAAATGCCCTCATAAATAAAATAAGACAAAACACATAACACAACAGACAATGACGACAATTACACAAAATCGACTATACCAAACAAATGAGACGACCTGACATCATGGAACGGGAGGACTTCATCGTCACCTCTATTTCAACATTTAACCGTTGGGTTATTGGTGCTCGCCCTGTCCTGCCGAAGCAGGTGGAATCGAGACTTGTACCTGCAATCCTGCATACAAACGAAGTTGTGTACATGTGCATACATATATATAAAATTAAAGCATTAAATCAAGTACTGCATTGTGAGAAGGAATCGCAACATAGCAGGGCACTCGCGAACGAATGATGCTATATTGTCCTTCATCACACCTATTCTAACAATTATAACCTAATCAATGAATTACATTTCTAACTAACAATCATCTCATAACATATCTAATTAAATCACTGCATCATATCATAATTCTGAAAATCAGCTAACATTACCAACCACAATGTCATATAAAATAATCATGTCTACTAATGGAATACAACATCATCCAATGTCTAATTATCCAACTCAAACAATATCATCATCGTCACAAGTAGCAAACAACCGCATTGAAAAATACTAAATCCTACCAGTAAGAGGAGGGGTATTACATCCTCCCCCTCATAAAATCGGCTTACTTCTGGAAGCCGGTAAACAAAAGGAAATAAGATTCCCTAATACGGGAGGCATCCTCCCTCACCAAGATGGTGAACTAATCATCAATAGAAACTAGAATCAAGCTCACACATAAGAGTAAGAAATAATAATACAAGTATTAGTAACATGGGGGTATTACATAGAGAGAAATTGAGATAGAAGAGAGAAGAATGAGACAAAGAAATAGAAGGATCACAACACGTAGATTGAAAATGGAGTTCACTCAATGTGAGTTGTGTCTCTGGGTCTACTTCTCAATATTGGGACTGCTTTATTGATATCGCCAAGTAAAATTATGCTTTGTTACAATACCCAAGCTCCAAAACCTCATAAAATTTCTCACAATCTCCTCTCAACACTTGAAGACACTCAAAAGGCCTTTGTGCTTACAATATTCTCCTCCAAAGAATTATTTCTCCCAAAATGAACTTCCCCCAATAATTTCTCTTCAAGAAAATTCTCCCCCTTACAAGGAAATAAGACCCCTTTTTATACAAATTTATTTGTTAATATGGATTTAACCATATTATTTTGCAAATATTGCATATCTCTCGTTTACAAGTAAAAATTCCAACCAATTCCCCCTAATTACATAAAAATCTCCAAAATATTTCAAAATCCGTGCAAGTAATCCTAACCTCTTTAAAAAACAACGGCTCTTATAATTTGAGCCTTACAAGATAATCCTTGAAATATTTTAAACCCCCCTTCTAAATCATAAAAATATGTAACCAATTATTTTAAGCTCCTTAAAATATCATAATTCATTGAAATATGAGAAAGGTGGTTAAAGGGGTTAATTTGTTGAAATATAATTTTATAGGTTTTATTTTTCTCCTTGTTTTATGGGGAAGGCAAGAGGACTTTAAGGGATAAAATCCCACCAAATCCTCCCTCTCTCTCTTTTTAAAACCATATGTTTTTTCTTTAACAAATATGGTTTAATCCATATTTATGCCATGTCATATACTCTTTCCATGTCACCACATGCCACATCACCATGTGGATGTCATCAAAGTCAACCAGAGTCAAATTTTTGACCAAGTTTTGACTAGTTGTAACTTTCACATATGAACTTTGTTTTCAAAACCAAATATAGTTCCAGTATCAGTGTGATGAGCACTACGACTTGGCATCACTTTTTCCTCATTTTGAGATAATCATTTTTTTCCTTTTTGAATGCCTAATTCACTTGTTTGACTGGACCTTTGACCATGCATAACTTCTGCATACAGACTCCTTTTGAGCCTATTCAAGTTGTGTCAGGACTGTTTCAGTGAGCTCTATCCAATGATGCTAATTTGGATGAATTTTGAGATTATGAATTTTTTAAGTATTCTAGATCCACCTAGATCATTCCTCCCCATTAAGAAGCTTTTGGACCTCCAAAAGCTTCGTTTATGTATAAATTGAGCTAGGGAAATGTTGCTCCACTTGCCCAATATCATTTGTCCTTCCTTTTTGGAACCTGTACATCTGACTCGTCATAAGAACAATCAAAACTGCACTGATATTATTAAGTACATTAGCCATATAAACATCCACATTCAATGTTGCCATTAGCAACCATACACTGCTGAAAAGTAGAAGGTTGAATAACAAAACTAAACTTGCAGATGAGAAAAAGAATGTACCAACATCAAACTTGTCTTTTGTAACTGAAATAACCTTAGAATCAGATATGCTTTTATGCAATGACACTTCTTGTGGAATAGACATAAGTGCCAAATTATTGCTTGCATTAACTACCCTTTTCAAATTTCCCATTGTTACAAAAGATTTATCAGTCTTAATTGGATGAGAATGCACAATGTATTCAATTCCTTAAACAAGTGATACTGATTATGTTCCATGTAGAAGATTGTTTTTCTATCATAAAAGTATGGGCTACCCAACACAATTCCACAGATATCAAGTGGAACCACATCAAATTCAACCTCATCAATAAACTTACATGTTATTGAAAATCTTAGATTGCATTGCTTAGTTACGTGCAATTTGTTACAATTGCACACCCAACCTAATGGATAAGGTTTGTTATGTGGCTTTGTTTTTAATCCAAATTGTTTAACAACTTCTTCTGAAATTATATTAACTTGGGACCCACTATCAATTAGTGTATCGATTTTAGTGTTCTTAGATATCACCCTTATATGAAACAATTCACATCTTTTGCTATCTTCAAGAACAACATGACTTTTAGAAGTAGAAGCACATGAAATATTAGTGGCAAAATCACTGCCAACAAAAGCTTTACCTTTCAAACCCACAATTGAAATATTTGATTCATCACTAGATTCCATGCTAAGGTCTTGCATGATAGTTGTGGACTTCTCCTTACCCTTTCGATCCTTGAACCACTTAGGATTTGATCAGGATGCAATTCCCAACACTTCGCATCTTCGTGCCCTTGCTTCTTATAGTGTGATCAATAAAGATTCTTGTCCTCCTTCTTTATAGTAGTGGTTCGTTGTGATTTATCTTTCCCTTTCTTGCTTCCTTTCTACTTACTAGATTTTGTCAAGAGATTGTCATGGCTATTCCTTGAGCTTGTTTCCAAATGGATACCTTGCACACTAACTTCATCAAAGTTAGATGGATTGAACATCAGGATTGTATGTTTCAAATGTGAATGCAAACCACCTATATACTTCAATAAAGTTTCTTGTGTATAAAGAGGAATGCCAAGAGTAAGTGCTTTCTTCCTAAACAACTTTGTATACTCTTGCACTGTTTTTCCTTTACCCTATCTTAGATTTTTCCAGTCCATAACAGATTGTTGCATATAATCCAAAGGATAAAACTGTTTCTTTAAAGTAGAAGTAAATTCATACCAAGATGAAATGATTTTACCATGCATAGCAAGATCATCTTGAATCTTACTCTCCCACCAAACCAATGTAGTGCTTCCCATTCTAAGAGTAGCTAGTTGGATTTTGGAAGAATCATCCAAGATCTATTGAACCCTACAATACACTTCGATCTTCTTAATCCAATTATCCAATTTTTTTGCATCCAATTCACCATTATATATAGGCAACTCAAATTTAACATCCAATTTTAAAAAAGGTGTATTAGCTTGCACAAGTTGTTTCTTCTTAGAAGAGTTAGACAAAGAAGAAGAAGAGGATGAAGAAGAAGATGGGGATGGAGGTTCAGGAGGGTCACTACCACATCCTACTCCTTTACCTTTATCATCTTTTGAAGAGGATTCAACTTCATTCTTCTTTTTGTTCTTGAGTTCCTTTCTCTTCTTTCATTATTCCCTCTCTTGGAAAAGAACTTCCACCATTGACTTCATCTCAAGAAAAGATTTCTAGAAATCTTTCTCATCAAACTCTGTAGAACTTTGTTCAGCTATCATCTTTGATTGTGGAAAATTTCTTCATTTTTTGATCTCTGGATTGAACTCAGTAAGTGCACCTTCTCCTTGCCTCAATTTCAACTTGGTTAACATTCACCACTTGCAATTTTCTAGTTAAACTGCTCTGATACCAACTTGATCTATTATTAGAGGTTTAAAAAATAACTTGGAAATTAATCCTAATTATAGGTTTTCCCAATCGCAAAAAAAATTGTGTGACTATGTCATTTAACTGTTGAAATTGCATAAATTAGCATTCACTTGTTCTTATCCAAAATTAATAAAACATAAACTAATTACTTAAATATCATAATTAGAAACTCAAGAAATAAATAATGAAGAGAATTATAAAAGAGAAAAGAAGAAGAGAGATCACGAGCTTGATAACGTAGTTCACTCAATGTGAGCTACATCTTTGGATCTGCTTCTCAATGTTGGGACCACTTTATTGATATTGCCAAGCAAACTTATGCTTTGTTACAATACCCAAGCTCCAAAACCTGCATAAAATTTCTCACAATCTCCTCTCAACACTTGAAGACACTCAAAAGGCCTTTGTGCTTACAATATTCTCCTCCAAAGAATTATTTCTCCCAAAATGAACTTCCCCCAATAATTTCTCTTCAAGAAAATTTTCCCCCTTACAAGGAAATAAGACCCCTTTTTATACAAATTCATTTGCTACTATGGCTTTAACCATATTATTTTGCAAATATTGCATATCTCCCATTTACAAGTAAAAATTCCAACCAATTCCCCCTAATTACATAAAAATATCCAAAATATTTCAAAATCCATTCAAGTAATCCTAACCCCTTTATAAAAATAACAGCTCTTATAATTTTAGCCTTACAAGATAATCCTTGAAATATTCTAAACCCCCCTTCTAAATCATAAAAATATGTAAACTATTTTAAGCTCCTTAAAATATCATAATTCGTTGAAATATGAGAAAGGTGGTTAAAGGGGTTAATTTTTTGAAATATAAGTTTACGGGTTTTATTTTTCTCCTTGTTTTATGGGGAAGGCAAGAGGATTTTAAGGGATAAAATCCCACCAAATCCTCTCTTCTTTTTTTTAATTTTTAAACCATATGTTTTTTCTTTAACAAATATGGTTTAATCCATATTTATGCCATGTCATATACTCTTTCCATGTCACCACCTGCCAGATCACCATGTTGATGTCATCAAAGTCAACTAGAGTCAAATTTTTGACCAACCTTTGACCAATCGTAACTTTCACATATGAACTCCATTTTTGAAATTGAATATAGTTCTGAAATCAGTGCAACGAGCACTCCGACTTGGCATCATTTTTGCCTCATTTTGAGATGATCATTTTTTTTTCCTTTTTGAATGCCTAATTCACTTATTTCACCGGACCTTTGACCATGCATAACTTTTGCATACAAACTCCTTTTGAGCCTATTCAAGTTGTGTCAGGACCATTTCAATGAGCTTTATCCAATGATTCTAATTTGGATGAATTCTAAGATTGTGAAATATTTAGGCATTCTGGATCTACTTGGATCATAGCAAAAGTTCCAAGAGGATATGGCTTGTTTCTTTTGCTTCAATATCCCTTTCAATTATTGTTTTGGTGAGAATCCTCTTATAAGCTCTTGTGGCTAGTTCATCCAAGTTCTCTATGTTTTGTAAATGCATCAACATCTAGTGGTATGTTTTAGAGCTCTTTTTTACTTTGGATGCATACTTTGTAATATATTTTACTATAGCATGTTTGGATAGAACAGGTTTCCAATCAATATTTTCTTTCCATAACTAGAGTATGTATCAATTGTGAGTCTTCAACCTATCATCATTTCTTATTGGTGAGAATCCTTTTTCACCATTTTGTATATCATCATATACTTTCAAACCATCTAATTTTAATGTCCATGGAGCGCTATACCTTTATTTCAAATAAAAAATAATATATTTTAAATTTAGTACTTAACTACAATAGTAAATTATGTACAATAATTCAAATAAAAATATGTAACAATATATTTGCCTATAGACAAGTTTTCCTGCCCTTTTCCTTAGACATGCACCCTCTCTACACATCATGTGTCTCTCAATAGTGTTAAGTATCTCTTCATAGTCCATTAATAAATTTGTGTCAGCGAGCTGTCTAGTGTTCCTTAGACATGGATGTTGAGAGAAATTATGGAATGCCTACAATTTATAACATAGTGTGTAATTTGATCATTATTTTTTATATAATTAGATATACATCTAATCAAGCATATAATTTTAACTTATTCTAAACATACTTGTATGTTTTGTTGATGCATATCTTGTCTAGAATTACATGCATGAATGATATGGTGTAAATAAGTTTTAGCATTCCTTCATTGATCTCCATTTTCCCAATCATTTTTTTCCATATTTGGTGCTCCCTTAATCCATATGAACCCATGAACATGTGTTGAACCTCTATGTTTCCACTCATATCTACACTGGTAATTTGTAACATTCGTGCATTTTTCAAGTATCTCCTTTTTGAAGTATGTGTGGCATAAATGCATGTATTGTGCTACAATGTGAGGGTAATCAATGACATTTTTCTTTTGTCATGCTTTCGCTTCACATGGATTATTAGGTGACCTTCCAGGTATCAATGTGTGTATATCAAGCCAATACAAATTAGTTTCACTCAAAGTAAAAAAAATTGTAGGCGTGCCTATCTAATTAAGCATGTATGTCAACTCTGCCCAAAATTTTTCCCAATATGATCTAGTACCTCTCAAACTAGTTCCAAATTACATCAATTTGTCTACCAAATGAGAGTTCAGAAAGTTGTCCATGTGTTCACAAAGATTATTTATTGTTATTGGAATTTCTTGTATACTTATTTTGACAAATATTGTCGACAAACTTTGGGAAAAATGTCTCATAATCATACTCCATGAAATATCAGAATCTTGAATGCTTACCAAAGCAGTTATCTCTATAATGAAGTAGATGCTTCACAAACTTGTGTAGATGTACTCTCCTGAGTCGAGGTTCCAACCAATCACATCTTCCATCAAGGAAAAATGTTTGAAATGCCATATCTAGCAAACCTATTTTTATGTACTCATTTAAGTTAATTAGGTTTAGAGTTATGATTATGTTGGCCTAAGACTAGCATATTTACCCAATACCTCTTTCCATTGTCTAACTTTTAGGATAGAAGCCTCCCTGAAAAGGATAGTGTCATCAACAAATTGTTGGTGTGAGGTTGGGGGGAGGGAGGAAGCAACACAGAACCCTTTTAGATTTTTGTTAACAAGTTGTCTCTAAATAGTACAACCCAAAGTGTCAACTACAATAACAAACAAGTAAGGAGACAGAGTATCACCTTGTCTTAGACCATGGCCACAAGAAAAGAAGCCTTGTGGTACCCCATTTACCAAGATAGAGTACTTAGGAGTAGTAACACAAGATCTAATTAATTTGAGAAATTTTCCTTTGAAACAAAAATTTTCAAGTACAGCAAAAAGGAAAGACCAAGAGACCTGATCATAGGCCTTATAAATATCAAGTTTCAAAGCCATACCTTGCTTTTTTCTTAGGTCCATAGAATGTAACACCTCATGAGTATATATTGTTGCATCTAGAATTTATCTTCCCTAAACAAACGCCTTTTGATTAACTTCTATCCTTTTATTCAAAACCAGTTTCAATCTATTCACCATTATCTTAGAGAATATCTTGTAAGTAATGTTGCACAAGTTGATAGGTCTATAGGCATTCAGAGATGAAGCATCATTCAACTTAAGGATTAGCAATATAAAAGTGGTATTCAGTTGATTTAATAGCCTTCTAGATCTGAAGAAATCTCTAACAGCATTGAAAAGGTCAATTGAGACAATGTCCCAAAATTCCTAGAAAAAACTAGGATAAAAGCCATCGGGCCCCAGGGCTTTGTAGGCACCAAAAGAGAAAACCGCCTCCTTAACTTCCTGCAGAGAAAAAAATTTGGACATATCTTTTAGATATTATTCTGAAATGACTTGAGGACTAACCTACAAAATATCCTCCAAATCAAAGTTATCCACCTCAGGCATTTCTTGAAAGTTTGAAAAGAAAGAAACAACTTCCTAAGCAAAATCTTACTCCCTATTGAGCCTTACACCACTTGCAATATTTAAGAATCTAATCTTGTTTCTACTTCTATGTTTTAAGGTTGGCTGGTGGAAAAACTTAGTATTTATGTCCCCTTCAATCAACCATTGGATCCTTGATTTCTATTTCCAGAAAATCTCTTTTTTTAATTTATTTTATACCATTGAGATCTAAGGTCCCTTCTTGGTTACAAATATTTTCATCAACATGACCCAACTCCATCAGATCCTGAATCTCCTTAATTTTTAAGCTTAGAGATTTTTTGTGGAGAATATATTCCCAAACAAATATTTATTCCATCCCTTAACATTTTCTTTAATTTTTTTCAGCTTCTAAGTTAAAAAATACATGGGAGTACCATTACAAGGAGCATTTCATCACTCTTCAACCAATGATTTGAAGTTCGGATGGAGAGATCACATTATTTCATATCTAAAAGGAAAAGGTCCTTTCACAACTTTTTCCTCCCACTTAAGAAGGAGAGCACTATGATCTAAGCTAGTCCTGGGAAGAGCGGTAAGAGTGAGGTCCTGCAAAATGTTCCAATTCAAAGAGACAAGGAAAAGATCTAGTCTAACTTGAATTAAATGACTACACTATCTTCTATTGTTCCAAGTAAAAAGTGATCCATTCAAAAGAATATCCATAAGCCCCACCAAGTTGAAAAATCCCAAAAAATCCATCATGTTATCCAAGAAATCAACAATACCATCACATTTTTTTGAAGGATATAGGCACTAGTATTGAAATAGTAATATATAACTGAAAAACTACTAAAAACTACTTATAAATGATTGAACATGGTCACATGACCATTAGTAGTTTATTTCCAGTTATTTATAACGCAACCAGATTGATGACTAAACCATTTTTAGTCATTTATTGGTTGTTTTGAATGATCAATTTGGTAGTATACTTAGTCGTTGATTTAGTCATTGATTTAGTCATTGATTGTTGTTGTAATCTAATCACTTATTTAGTCATTTTTTATTCACTGATATATTTAACTAGTCACTTATTTAGTTGTTGATTGTTGTAATCCAATCACTTATTTATTCATTTTTTATTCACTAATACATTTAGTCATTGATTGTTATTAACTGGTCACTTATTTAATCATTTTTATTCACTGATTTTTGTGCATTGGTAGTGTATTTTGTCATTAATTTTAATCATCATTTTGATCAATTTAGTAACTACTATATTTAGTCATTTTTATTCATTGATTTCGTTCGTCATATATCTAGTTATATTTATTCACTATTCATTGATTTTTGTCAATTGGTAGTATATTTAGTCAATTTAATTATTAATTGATAGTATATTTAGTCATTTTAACTAACTAATATTTGTGGATTTAAACATAAAACACAAAAATACACATCAATCATCAATTGCACACAATAAGAAAACCATTGATAAGGAAAAATTAGTGAACTTTATTAATAAAAGAAAGGTGTTCTAGTTACAACTTAGAAAAATGAGTATTACAGTTTTTATTTTCAGTCACAAGACTGAAAATTTGAGTTACAATATTGCACAAAAATGACTACAAGAAAGAAACTTCTCCAAAAAACTTTTGCAATAATGGAAATGCATGCTTAGAGCCCTTTAATGTGAGCACATGCCTCTTTCATTCTTAAAACTTCTACAATGTGGGAAATCTTCCTGGAGCAAACTATAACATGTAGAATCCAAGAAGGAGAGTGTTGATCGTGTCCCATATATGAAGCTCTTTCCTTCAATGCAGTCAACAATAACCCAGCTAGAATCTTTCCTCCTTTATATGCAACATGCCATCTAGTATGAGCAAGAGGGTGTTTCCTTTTCCACCATGAATAAAGATGTGCCTCAATACAACCAACAAAATTACTATTAGTCTCGATTCAGAAAGAATAAAAGTGCATTGTATATTGCAAGTTTATAAAAGTAATTCCAAACACAGTAGAAAGATAAATCAATTTAAAAGTTGTAGCCTTGTCAACAAATTCCTTAAGCAAAGTGTTCAACATAGGCTTGAAATATACATATTGAACCCTTTATTTCAAAACCTTGTTCAAAGTTTAAGAAAGGTGATACGCTTAGATTATAGAATGAAGGCTATCAACACTAACCAGACTAGAACAACATTGTCAACAAAAATTTCCTAGAAACCAAGCCCAAGAATTCCATCAAACTTAGACAACAAAAATGTCAACCCTGGTTCATGTGTTGTCTTAGTATAGACCTGCACCATGAAATAATCCATTTATACATAAATTCAAAATTAAGTTGATGAGAAAGATATTTGATATCCAACTAGGAAGCCTTAACATCCAAAAATTACTAACTTAATGTTTCACCGCAAGTTTCCCAATTGTGACATCATCTTTACTTAAGAAAATGAATATTAATCCATTGCCATATTGGATCTCAAAGGATTCTCCTTCACAAACAACAAATGATATATATTAATTTTTTGGGCAACTTCATTAATGTCCCTGTTGACGCCAAAATTTGACAAGGTAATAGTGTCTTATAGGAAACTCAGTTTATGGGCGATCTTTTGCGCTAAACTAAGTGACCTCCAGGTTTTTAGAGAAGTTGATTGAAACTCCTTCCTTTGATACCAGGTGTCCTAACAGCTTTCCTTGCAGTACTCTGAATACACATTTTTTTGGATTTAGGGAAACCCCGAACTCTTGGCACTTTTGGAAAACCATTTCCAAGTGGTCAAAATGATCATCCTTAGATTTAGAGAACATAGTAAGATCATCTAAATAAATTAGAATAAACTTATTGATTAATTCACTAAACATGATGTCCATCACTCACTGGAATGTTGCCCCTGCGTTGGATAAACCAAAGGGAATTTTAGCATATGAAAATGTTCCCCACTTTGTAGTGAACGTGGTCTTGTGTTGATCCTCCTTCTTAACTCAGATCTGATTGTAACCGGAGAAACCGTCCAATAGAGAAAACATTTTTTATCCTACTACCGTTTGTAAGATTGACTCCATAGAAGGCCACGGATAATGGTCCTTTAGGTATGCTCTATTTAGGTCTTAGAAGTCCACACACAATCGGATATCTCCATTCTTCTTTTGGACCCGGACCAGATTGGATACCCAAGTACTATGCTTGATTGAGAAGACAATTCATGACTCAATTAGCTTGGTTAGCTCTTGTGCCATTAGTGCTTAAATTTTAGGGTTTACTGGCCTTTTCTTTTGTCAAACTAGTTTTGCACCTTTTGTCAGCTCAATCATGTGCTCAATG
>VDFB02390847.1:0-19278 GCA_007258455.2 Sequoia sempervirens | reverse complement strand
AAAGGAGCCCCACTATGTTTATAATATCATATGCATGCTTGAGAGAACACATAGGTACATGGATGTTTCCAAAGAAAGAGGACTTAAATGGGTACCAGTCACCTTCCAGCCACCAATGCTTCTCTACCCAGTGCCACATTAGATAGGGGAAAAGAATGAGGAATTTGAGGAAGCTAAGGTTACCAGAATGGCCAGATTTGCATGTTATGGAAAATTTTATTTTAAACAGATCAATGGAGTGGATATTATTACATATCTTAGGGAGATCACTTTGCATTACAACATCCAACCCTAGTTGTGTTGCTTGAGGATAAGTAAATGGGTAGTTGGGGGGAATGATGATTCTAGTTATTAGTTAGTTTTTTTATGCTTTTATGCATACTCATAGATATTTCCAAGAACTTATTTCATATATATTTCTAAAATTTACTACCTTTTATGCTAATTATACAAACCTAAACCTAATTTGAATTATATTGAAATATGGTTATAATGTGATAGATATTGTATAATTTATGTGTGGATATGTATTTAAGCTATGGTTATTAGTATTATATAGATATTGTATGAACTAACTCGTTGTATCCAAGGAGCTAGAGGAGGTAGACTATAGCCCGCAACAACTAGGGGGTGCAAACCATAGGCAAAGGAGTTTCTAGACAACGATGTAGGGGAGGTTCCAGAATAAGTTGAGCACAATAGATGCAGAAATGGAGGCACTTATTGAGGATGATTGTGAATCATCATGACATTTAATAAAGAAGCTAAAGGAGAAGAACTTTATTATAGTTGGGAGTCTAATGTGACTATTTCAACAATCCACATTCCAATTCTTGTTGTAGCAGAGTCATAGTTCTATTTGGACTCTTCTTCCTTTTTTAGTTATAGTTTAGTTGCTCAAAATTTATCACACTTTGTTATGTAGGGAGTGGTAATTTATGATTTTAGTTTAGAGTCCTTATTTTAATAAACTCCCTCCTGCCTACATGTATGGTTCAGTGGTCGAGGCATTAGTTAAGTTGGTTAATTGTTTAGTAATAGATATAGCAATAAGATAATTTTAGTTAAATTCTTATTTTTCAACAGACAATGTTCATGATCTTATGAATAAGATGTTTCAGTAGAATCTTAGATTGCGATATTCTGAGTTATGCAATGAATAGTTTTTAGTTATTGTCATGATTATATTAATCTGAGGAACTAGATTTGGAGTAAACCTATGGAGACAATCACTTGAGCAAGGGCCACTCAAGGTAACTATTCCCCACTTTATTTTTTGTACATTTATTTATGTTGTAGTAGTTACTCCATGAATGCATGTTGTCTTAATCAACTTCCTTATGATATAATTATGAATAAATTTTGTCTTACATTCATGCTTTAGTTTGCTTCAATCTGTTGTAGTTCAAAGCGTAGGTTTAATTAACAATATTGGTTAATTCCAGGATTCATTTCTTGACAGTGAACTAGTCACAGTCTTTCGTTGTAGGTACCCATAGCAATAATGCCAACATTAATTATTTTATTGTTATGTAGTTTATTATTTTTAAGTATTTGTAAACACATGCGCTAGGATGATAGAGGTAGTCTTGAGCCTCTGGAAGCACATATAGTGCCAACATCATCAAAAGCTTATGTTATCCCTAGTTGACAATTTAATGAGGGTCTTTCCAAGGGTTTAGTAGACTATTTAGCTAGGTTTTCCCCTGAATTATGTGTCTAAAACCAAGTCTATTGGGAATTAGTAGGGACTCTATAGAAATGACATGCTACTATCTGGTGGAAAGAAGTTCAATTGGATAGGAGTAGAAGAGGAAAAGAGAAAATAAAAAAATGGGATAGGATGGTGATCATATTGAATAAAAAAATTATACCTACTGATTATGAACTTGAATTATTGAAGAGATTATAGAATTTGAGGAAACAAGAGAAATCTTTGAAATAATATATTGAATAATTTTACAAGATGATCATCAAAACTGGACATAGTGAAACAAGAAAGGATAAGGTTGTGAATTACATCAATGCGCTAAGAACAAACATCCAAGAAGTGTTGAGCCTAGTAAAGATGACAACAATTGAAGAAGCATACCAATTTTCCCTAAAGGTGGAGGAAAAGTTGAACAAGAAGTTTGAACAAAGGCAAAGAAGTGCAAAAGGAAGAATCCAGAGAAGTGGATCACAATATGGAGAAAGAAGACCATAGGTGGAGAAAAAAAGGGATGGAAAGCCCTATCGTAGTGAAGAGAAGGATAATAGTTCATACGATAGAAGAAGAGAGGACAAAAATTTCTATCATGGTGATAGGGGAGGTGATAATTTCTACCATGATGATAGATATAGGAGAGAAGAAGGAAGATCTGAGAAGAGACCATTCAAAGGAACCTGTTCCAAGTGTAAAGGCGAAGGAAATAGAGTATTTGAATGTCATCAAGTATCGATAAGAGGATTGAGAAGATTGGAAGAATAGCAAGTGTGGATGAAGAACCTATTGGATCCCCTAGTTCGGTCGGGAATCCAGAAAAATGTGAATCATTGTTGATGAGGAGAGATTTGATGCATGAAGAAGTGATTAAAGAACCACCACAAAGAAAGAATATTTTGAGGACAAGATGTAAATCCATAGGAAAGGTATGTAAAGTCATCATTGATAGTGGTAGCACTAATAATCTAGTTTCAAAAGAGATGGTAACCAAGTTGAAATTGAAGAGACTAGAACATCTAAATCCCTATAAGATATCATGGATTCAAGATGAACATAAGATATTGGTGAGTGACCATTATTTAGTGAAATTTCATGTAGGGTCATATAATGATGAGGTATTCTGTGATATTATTCCTATGGATGCATGCCATTTACTATTAGGAATATTGAGAGACATCCACACATCACCTTTATCACTTCTACATGATTTTCATTGCATCTCATTTTTGGAGAGGAGTTTTTTCCCATGAGGTTTTCTCCTTTTCTTCATTTTTGAGAGATTAGTTGCATGGTTAGTTGTACATGGGTACCTAATATGGCCTTGTTTTCAAGACCCATTTTTCATTTCCATATTGCATCATTTGCATAATAACTACACTCCCTAAGTTGTACTTATGGGCCCGATGTTGCTGTGAATGGGTCTATTTCCTAACTAGTTGTTAGTGAGGACCTATTTACATTATTATAAGTTTACTTAGGAATTAACTTACCTAGGTGTCATTTCTAGAAGTTAGTTATAATGGGGTCATGTCTCATTATTTACTTTTAGATATCTATACACTTGAAAATTTTCCTATGCATTATGTCATACATTTATTATTTTCATTATACATTTAATATTTCTATCCAAGTAGTTATCCTACTTCATTTCACCTTTCCTATATATACAAGGTGCTTGTTTATTGTAAATCATCTCTAGAAATTATAGATCATCATATCAATCAATAGATCATAAATTGACCAATTATCTATCTTCTTGTTTATGTCGCAACACTTTATCGTGGATGGTGTCTTTCATGATTTGATCATTTGAAGAATGCGAGGCTTCAATTGGGTTCATTGTTCATCAATTTTTCCAACAAGAAAGACCATATCAATATGATAGGAAAGCAATTCATGACGGGAGAAAGAATACCTATACTGTGAATTCAAATGGAAAGTGACATATATTGAGACCTTTGGAGGAAGAGGACAAAA
Organism: Sequoia sempervirens; assembly: GCA_007258455.2. Classification (NCBI taxonomy): domain Eukaryota; kingdom Viridiplantae; phylum Streptophyta; class Pinopsida; order Cupressales; family Cupressaceae; genus Sequoia; species Sequoia sempervirens. The sequence continues at coordinate 15,596 of VDFB02390847.1, read as the reverse complement.
TTGAAGCTTGTGATATGTCCAGACTATGTTTGGTGGATGGAAGAAAGTTATTGGATGGATTCAGGAATGAAAACATGTATTTTTCATTGATTCTAAAGAATTTTGGTAATCCAGAGGCAGGGAATCCTACCACAAAAGGTGAAATTCCATTGCAGATTCTAATAGCCTATGTCAATGAGAAGTTAAATGATGCCTGCAAAAGGAGATATTCAATCGGTGATAAGGAATTCTATGCCATAATACAAGCCTTGAAGAAGTGGGGACATTATTTATTGCCTAAGGAGTTTGTGTTGTACACTGACCATCAAGCTTTGCAATATGTGAACAATCAAGGGAAGTTGAACCAAAGACATATGAGATGGGTTGAGTTCTTACAAAGCTATACATTTATGTTGGAGCATAGGAGTGGTAAGTCCAACAAAGTGGCAGATACATTGAGCAAAAGGAGGAATTTTCTGACAACAATGAATATATAAGTGTTGGGTTTTGAAGAACTGAAGCACATGTATAAGGATGATCCAGATTTTGTTGAAGCCTTCCATGCATGTAAGGAACCAATAATGATAGATAGGATTCAGTGGTTGGATTATTTCATTCAATAATATATTTTATTCAAAGGAAATCAGTTGTGTATTCCAAGGAGTTCAATGAAGGAGAATTTAATCAAGGAGAAGCATACCAGAGTACTAGTAGGATATTTTGGAGTAGATAAGACAATAGCTTTGGTAAGTGAAGGCTATTTTTTATAAGGAAGTTAAGGTAGCGGAACAACTTCCTACACTAATCTTGAGAGGAGGATAATGCAAAACTTTATAAATCTTTTCAATAGTTACAAAAACTTAAACAAAAATAAACATAAATATCATGATTACCACAATATAGTGATTTACGTGGGAAAAACCCTTTCAGGAGAAAAACTCCACACTCCAAAAGTCACCTAGTATATTATTCAGAAATCACAAAGATTACAATATACTTGTAGAGCAAGTTTCTCATGGGAGTATCACCAACCAGAGATTTAGAGGCAACATGACCACTATCAGACTCTCAAAATACATCACAATACACAGTCGTAATACAATTCCCTCATAAAATAGGCTTACCTTCTAAGGCAAGTCAAGCCACCAAAATATCAATTTTCAAATCTAAGACTTAATGATGAAACAGTCTATATTTACCCCCACCCCTACCCCCTATCCCCCATCCCCCCCTCGCCACATTGACGTATCAATAGTACCTTATATAATTTCAAGGTTGAGACACACTTTACTAAAAAAACTCCCACTTGTCAAACACCTTACAAGAGAAATGAGAGGGTTTAAAAAAATAATCTCTTAATTGCTAGGGGTTGAAAGGCCCATAGTCTCTGAACACCATCTAAACTTCTTTGTGCTCACAATCTTAGTTAAAGAATCAATAGAATTCATCAAAGTCTATACAATAACCAGCTTCACCCTACCATCTTCGACTATATCTCTAACAAAATGATATTGTACATCAATGTGCTTGGTTCTAGCATGAAATGTCAAGTTCTTAGCTAGATATATCACATTCTAACTATCCCAATAAATTGTCACTGCACCTTGTTTTATTTGAATATCTAAACATGGTCTCTTATGTCAAATGGATTCTTTAGTTACCATATGTGAATGGTGATCCTAGACCTGCACAAACACAAAGAACAAACACATAATTAGTTCAATATGCAAGTTAGAAACAACATTCCCCATAAGATTCATTTGAAATACCAAGGACAAGAAATAACATGAACACAAGTAAAAGCTATCTAATCTTGCTCAAAATAAACAAACTCTCAATCCCATGGGGGAATTGGTGCTATTTTGATGTGTAAAATAGCCATTTCCCAATTCCTTTCAAGCTTGATGATGATTGTTGATGATTGATTGATGATCCTTGATGAAATTTCTCCATAACCTAGCTATGAAATGATGAAAACTTGATGAACAATGAATGAACTTGTGCATCATGATCTTACATGGATTGTGTAGAAGATTGTGGAGGATTGATACAATAGAGGAGGCCTCTATTTATAAGAAAGAATGATGGAGGATTGAAGAATAGGATAAATGTGGGACTAAACATGAGCCAATAGCAAAATGTCACTTGTCAACATGTTAGTGGAGAGGAGTTGAGCACATTTTGGTCAATATGCATGATAAATGCCATTAGATTCAAATTTGAAATTTGAAAGTGACATGTTGGAGGGAGAAGAAAATGGAGTTAATGCCACTTAGCTCAATGCAAAGGACATGTAAGAGGCTTTTAATTCCTTGTTGGATGTACAAATCTTTTTGGAGGGACTTTTTCAAATTTGAAGAATATTCCATCTTTGATGCCTTTTTTGAATGAAAATGGAGGATTTAATAAATCCAATAAATTGATTTATTGTGCAAGTTGCAAAATCTAGAGGATTTGAGTGATTAGGATTAGGATTAATTAGGATTTGATTAATTTAGATAGAATTTAGCTGATTTTGACTTTTGACTTAGATTGTAGGATTTAAATAAATCAAAATGAGAGGAGTAATGATTTTAGACTTAATTAAATAAAGTTTGATTTATTTAATTAAAAATGATAATGTTAGATTTAAATCAAATAAAGATTGATTTATTTAATTTAAAGGAGATGACTTTAGAGCTTAATTAAATAAAATGAATTATTTAATTAAAAGAGGGAATATTATGATTTAATCAAATAAAGTTTGATATATTTAATTAAAAGAGGACATTAGGATTAATTAAACAAAATGATTTATTTAATTAAAAGACGGAATATGATGAATTTAATCAAATAAAGATTATTTGATTAAATGGTTAGTAAAGGAGATGATTCTAGACGAACTAGTGTTATTAAATCAGGATCAAATGCATGTATATTTTTTGTCTACATTTTGCCCCTCTTTGAAGCAATGTACCTGCTACGTTGGTTCAAAGAATAACCTTGCCACGATCAAAATTTAAAAATTTCTATTTTTTTCAAATGCTCTAGTGGAAAGAAGTATATTGGTACATTTCCCCCTCGAGAGATCGAGCGAAAAGTTTGATTTGAGGGTCGACTTGCGACAAAGAGGTTCAAGATGGACGTATGGATGGTTATGATAATGATGCAAATGGGATGGTTTATGAGATGCTTAGAATAACCAATCTATATTATGATGATGATGAGATGCAAGGCATGTGAGATGATAAGTGTTTCCTATATGATATGATATGATATGTGGCATGCTAACGGTTTGTGGATGCAGGATGGATGCATTAGCGATGGTGATTAACTGATCCTGGTACGATGTTAGCGTGGAGAGAAGAAAGAAGAAATAAGATGATGAAAAGAGGATCCAACAAGTCCATGATCTACGAGACTTTATTAGAGATGATGATGATGACACTTTGATTATCAGAAATTGGGATTTTAAAAGGGCTACTTACCTTATGTTTGATAACACACGTAGGCACGATGCATCAAGGTATAAAGAACCAAGATGGTGTTGCGCCTAGTGTGATGGAATTTGACTCGACAAACAGATAGGAGTGTCCCTATTCACACCTGGCATACAAAACCTTATTTAAAATATAGTTTAGATATTTCAAATATCTCAAACCAAAACATAGAAAGGAAAGCCTTCCTATGTGGTCAACAAGACACCTAAAACACCCTCCCTACACCCAAACAAGGCATGCATGACCAAGGTTATATTACAAGAACATCCAATAAGCACAACAAATAAAAAGATAAAGATCATTGCCCCATTCCCTTCTCTCTAAATCGTTTTGATTAGACATCATCGAGAGGTAGTTGGAATGAGAGCAATAAGATAAATCAAAGAAAAGATCAAGCACACAAACAAGTCAATGCTCTTCATACCTCTAGCCAAGACTAAACTATGGTGATTCCTAATGTTGATGTCTATTGTAGGAAGGATGCATCCTAGGACATGATGTTATCAGATGATTTTGGATTGACTGGATGATGGGCTATTAATACTAAGAGTTGACCAACTTGTTTACCTACTGACCTAGACTTGAGACCTTTGACATTTTAGTTTTCACTTGTAACCTGCTAGACTTGTTTCCGACTGTTTCACCAAAGGTTGAGGATGACGATTTATTATGAGCGAATGTTTATTGCAGGTGAAAGCGAGATGAGATAGGTGGATTTTTTTTTTCAAATATTTGGATGTTTTTGATGTTTTTGAAATGTTTTGAGGTTGTTTTTGGGTTTTCAAGATGTTTTACAAATGTTTTGATTTTCAAATTTTCCAATGTTTTTTTTTTGTGTTTTATGAGATTTTAAATGTTTTTGGATTTTGTGTCTCAGGGGATGATCAAATATTAGTCTTTCCTATGTTTAAGCTCAGAGATGACATAGTTCGGATACCATATTTTTGACTTTTTAACTTTTTGACCTGTTTTTGGATTTTGATATGTTTTGGATGTTTTTGGATTTTCGCATGATTTTGACGATTTGGATATGGATATGTATGATGATATCAATGCTCTATTTTTGGATTTTGTTGAAAACCAAGCTAGGGTTGATTTATCAGATTGATGGATTGATGATGATAACATTGTTGAGGATACACAACAATGCAAGGATAGTGTTAAGCAACACAAGGATTGAGATGATGAGGGATATTTGATGATAACATTGTCGAGGATACACAACAATGCAAGGATAGTGTTAAGCAACACAAGGATTGGGAAGGATATCCCAAAATGATGGATTGATTGGATTTGATTGAACGGGATTTTGAAGCTTGGTTTTGGAACAAAATTGTTTTGAATGATTTCATACGACATTGAAGTGCCAATTAGATACAACTGATATTGATTGTTTGGATCAATGTTCGATGAAAGATAATGTTTGATAAGGAACATCTTCTCGTCAACATATGCCATGGGCTAGTGATTTTTATTCTTTATCACAAATGTTTTGACCAATGTGAATGTTTTTCCAATGTTTGGATCAACACATAAGTTGGAGGATATAGATCAAGATTTATTCCCGAAGCAAGATGTAAATATCTACCCCAAATGTCTAGCAATGTTTGAAATGGAATGGCTAGATGCCTGGATAGGTGTATGGATGGATGGATACAGATTATCTTGTGATAAGGAAAGGTGTTTGAATAGAGGAATTATTCATTGGATAATGCTTCATGGCTCGGATAATGTTGGGTAGGATAGGATCAATGAAAATGGCCCATGTCAAAATGTTTACCATAAGCAAGTGTAAAGTGTGCACCAAACTTTTATCAAGATCAAGATAATGTGGAAGATGGATGTAGATGGGTTGGATAAATGGTTCATGGATGAATGGATTTATTATGAATGAGATGGATGGAATGTTGGATTTATTATGGATGAGATGAGATGCTTTCACTTGAATTAGTGCACACAAATGCTCGATTCTCCACATGATGCATGTTTCCAAAGTTTTCATCATGGTACCTGTCGAAAGTGCCACCATAGTGGTTTTCACTGGAGGATGATTTTTTTCTTTTTAGTTTTCAATCCTTTTTTTTTATTTTTTTGGATTTTCATATTTTTTGTTTTTTTTGTATTTCTCTATGAAATATTTTAAGCTCATGATGAACCACCTGGTGGTGTCGATGTAGATGCTTCTGTCATAATTTTCCATTGATATCCTCCTTGAAGAAGTTGTTTTTCCAAGATATGTACACTTGAATGCAACTTTTGAGATTCCTGATCTACTTTGTTGATATTGGGGTTAACTCTGTCTTTGCACGCTCACATCGCAATATGATGCCTTCTAAATCCTTATGATGAAGAGTGGATGCCAATACATGATCAATGTAAGAATTGGATATCATGAGTGGAGGCGTGGATGGAGTGTGTTTAGGAATAAAAGATGGATTGGTTGACAACTTGGAAAGTTTGACTCTCCAAACTTGGGAAGATGAGCAATGATGGGTGGATACGAAAGTGTGTGTGGAATTAGGACCAACTGCTTGATATACTTTGTACGTTGCTTGAAAATCCTGCTTTTGCTTTTGTGGACATTTTTGATGGATACTTTTCCCTTTTTTTATTTTGCCCCATAGTTTCTTTGACTAATTGAGTTTGATAGGGATAATCTTTCTTTGGTATCCACTTGTATTTGATTTGTCCATTATGCTTCCCAACTTCTTTTTCTTTGATAATTTTCTTTGTACTTTGATTCAAATCCTTCCTTTGATGTTGGTCCCAATTCATGGATGGGGTGATGGGTGGATGAAGATTCGTGACATGGTTGGTTGTAGTATTGGCATTGGTTTCATCATAAGGATTCTTTGTGCTCCCTATGCTAACATTTTATTGAGACATAGTTGCCCCAAGTATGGTGATAGTAGCACCTTTATTCTTTGATTCTGCCTATTTTGAGATGTCTTTTTTAGCAAGCATTCTTTGATAAATGACCACTGCAGATGACATTATTTCAATTTGTTGCTCTGCTGACTCTGGAATATCCTGTTATATTTGACCTATTTCGTTGAGTGGATAATGTTGGATATCTTCATACATGATTTCCTTAGTCTGAATTTTGGATATATCTAATCCTGATGTTGACAACTCAGTTTGACTGTAGGAATCAATAACCTGCTCTTTTTGTGTAATAATGTCAGGAGTAAAGGAATCTTGTTCTGAATGAAGATCATCTACGTGTCCATCCAAAGAAAGCATCTCATGGGTAGATGGAGAAGTATGTTTTATGAGGACGTGATCATCATTTGCAACATCTTGTATAGATAAGAGAGTGTCCATTAGATCATTGTAGTATCTTGGAGATACGAATTCTTGATCTTGATTAATTTTGGAATTGCTTTTGATGTACTTTGGATCGAGTTCTTGACATGGGTCAGTTTCAAAGGATGGATTGCTTACAAAGGGTTATTGGATGTCTTCATTAGGCATGGGAAATGGCTCAATATCCTCTTGATCTTTGAGTGGATTTGGATCAAGTATTGAGTTGAAGATTCCTTCAATATCTGCAACCATGAGGTCAAAGGATGTCAATATGTCTTGGAAATGACCACTGCTAGACTTTGGTGAAAGATGTTGATAATGCTTTGGATTAAATTCTTGAGATATGTCCTCTAACTCATTGGATGATGTAGAGTTATTGTCAAAATGATCATTGGTGGAAGGATCCCCGATTATTAACACTCCTTGAAATAGATCATTGTCAGATATTGTTGAGGGATTCTTATCATGATCAAAAAGTGACTCTTGATGTATGTTGAGTTGATCTTCGGATGAGGTAGAGACATCTTCAAGGTGCTCATTGATGGAGAGATCTTTATCATTGTTTTCAACAATTGTAGTGGGGAGATTGTCAATGCTATTACTAGTGGTTGAATCTTCATCATTGTCCTCAATAGTTATTATTTTTTCATCAATAAGGTATTGGATGAGATTTTTGAGTCGAATACAATTTGATGTTGTGTGTCCCTTTATTTTGTGAAAATCACAAAGGTACTTCTCGTTATACCCTGGTGGTTTAACTTGAGGCTCTTGATAATTTTCATAAACGAGGATTTTGATGAGATTTTCTTGTATCAATTGTTGCATGATCGATTCGATTGGTTCCCCAAGTGGTGTGTATTTTCGTTTGCTACCTTGTGAGATTTGTACTTTAAATTGATCTTGTTGTGATTGATTTTGGAGATGTGGTGATTGATCTTTGAGATGTGGTGATTGATCTTCGAGATGTGGAGGTTGGGTTTGTTGTTGATGTTGTTGATCTTGATATCCAACTTCTTGACATTGGAGATATTGTTCTTGATGTGGTTGTGGACACAACTCAATGCTTTGCTGACATGGTTTAACCAATGGAAGAGTGTATTGATTTTGGGGTGGAGATGTCTCTTGGCGCAATGAATCAACTATTTTGGTAAGTGCTATAATTTGATCTTGCCAAATTTGATCTTGATTTTGATCTTGACACCCTTGATATATTTGATTTGGTTTTTGTTCAAGTAGATTTGGAATGTATACTTGTGGTGTTTGTATGGGATCATGGAAAAATTGATTTTGGACAATGTTCTGATTTCGGATGATGTTTAGATTTGGCATTATTGGTTGAAATTGAACATTGTTGTGGTTAGAAAATATATTGCCTTGATTTAGGTAACTTTGATTTTGCATGGTGTTACCTTGACTTGGATTAATACATGGAGTCATTAACATCTTGTTTGGACTTTGAACAACATTTGTATGATTCACAAACATATCTATCCCAAATTTTACCAAGTGTGGATTTGAAATGTTCATGTTTGGTAAGCTTGTACTTGGTATATTCTCATTTGGCATGTATGGATTTTGTGGGATAATGTTGTTTGTTTGAAGACTCATGCATTGATTGTTTGGTTGATAGATTTGTAGGTTAGGAATTTGATTTAAGTATACCATAGGGAAAGGTGTTCCAAAATTTAGATTGGGCATACTCACATTTGTTGTATCATTGAGGTTTGTAGGAGATAATGATTCCATGTATGGATTGTATAAATGTGAGTTTTGATAATCCATTGGTTTTGTAAGGCTTTGATAGTTCGATTGATTTAGATTACTCATGATGTATGAATCAAGTTTATATTCCATGTTATTCTTGTTTTATGGCCTTGTTGCAAAAGTGAACCTCTAAGGTGTTCAGGACCAATGATGAGATGAAGGATGAAAGGGGTGAATGATATGGGTGTTGAAATTTTAGAAACTTTGGATCAATGCTAGACTTTAGGATTTGATTTTGATTGATTTGATTTGAATAATGAACTTACAGATCACAAGATGTTGGATGTGACCTTAGGATGAACTTGTTCAATAGAAGCTAATTTAATTAGAGGTATGAGAAAGGATGCATTCTCACACTCCTAACTAAACAAGGTGATTTTTATTTGGTTTAATGATGTATCCAAGTCTAGCATTTTGATTTTTTCCAAAGCTCTAAAATTTGTTTGTGGGATGGAGATGATAAATGTTTGGGATGAATGAAGTGTTTGATTTGATCCTAAATGAACCTAAGGAGAACCTTGTTTACAAGACCAAGATAGTGAAGAACATACTTTACCCTTATATGAGTAGTTCAAACCAAAAGACCAATGTTTGCATGGAAAATCATATGACCAAAAGATAGACAAGCACATGTGTGGGGTTCAATTGTCTTTTATCTTTGCTTAATGGATTCTTTTTACCACATCAACACCTCTTATTTAGTTTTTCAAACTGAATGTCTATGTCTCAATTTCTTTTCATCCCACAAATTCCATTATGTGGAAATCGAGAAAAATCAAGGCAATAGTTCCCTAATGTTGACTTTAGTAAGAGAAAATTGAGATATAAATCCAAATTCTTAGAAGCCTCTAAGGATGAAATCCCTAGGGACAAGCAGTAACACTTGGATTTTTCAAAGGTATTTGCTCCTCCTAAAGGGTTTGAAATTATGATGATTTTGTTGAATGTTTGTTTTCCAATGTTTTAGATCCAAGCAAAGTGTTTTTAATTCCAAAATGATGCACAACCCTAGGATAGAATGAGATAATATTTGTTGAGTTCCCAATTGGATAAATTCAACTATGTTATCCTTAGCAGATGATTAGAAGCTTGACCACATAGGCTCCCCCTTACAGTGCACTCGCTCCTCGGGTCAGCCAAGCTTCAGTACCCATGAATCTCCCATGGCATACTTCTCATCTCTACTAAAGAACCGTAAGAATATGGGGTGGCTTTAGAACTATCGTTCTTGCACCAACAAATAGATAAGGATTTGGACTTCTAAACAAAAGATTCTAGTATAGGCATTTTGTTTGTGGGGGATCATCCATATGGCAAGAGACCACTATTTCCCTTCTTTTCGAAACAATCCTCATGATACTTGAACTTTCTTCAGGTACCCACACTTATATACCAGATGGAAGTCGCTTGGCTTTAGCGTGTTACTGATTAGGTTGTTCCCTAGGGTGATTACTTTTTCCCACTAGGAAGGTCCTCTAAGGGTAAACAAAAGTGAGCAAGCACATCCATAGTTCAATCAATCTTTGTTTCTATGAACAAAGAGAGAACACACGCGATACACCTAACTCACATTAGAAAGATTCGTTCAATTTTAAGAAACCCAAATTGAAGTGTGGAGGCAATATTTTATACAACTTAATATCACCAAAAGAATTTTGATTCTCAAGATCGCCGTGAAGTATGAGAGAAGTGCATACACCTTTTAAATGATATTACTTTGTATAAGAAATTACAAAACACAAGATACACATGTTCATTTTGACCTCAAAGCAAGAATGGATTATTTTTAAGCACCAAAATGAAGTGTGAAGTTTATTTGTTCAATTGTTAAACCCAAAACAAAATGTAGTAAGTTGCTAAAGTTCTTTTTAATCGCTTTTTTTGTTCTTTTTAAGCCCAAATGAAAATTATTTTGAGTCCTAAAAACTTGAAGATGACAAAATCCTTGAGAATGGGATTATAATTGCTCCCAAAGTGTTTAAAAACACTTGTTACAATCATGTGATAATGATTTTTCTTTCACTTCCATGCTCCATGATCCTTTAAAACCTGCAATACAAACTCCAAATATCAGATGAAATCAAGAAACAAGAAGATATGAGGGTTAGATAAATGATTAAGCATAAAAACCCTAAAATTTAGACCAAGTTTCATTGTGATTTGACATTAGGTGAAAATTTAAAAAATTTAACTCTATCAAAGTTGAGAAACACCTACACCATTGGATAGCTTATGAAATTCTACCCCATTTCAAAAAAAAACTCCAAATAAGACCAAAATATGACTAGAATACGACCATTTTAAGATTGAGTGAAAAAACAAGAAAGCAAAGGTGGCGCCATTTGAAACATAGAGGCAGTCGTGTTGTTTGAGTGCAAACAGGGATGCTAAAACAATAGCAAAATTGTTTGAGGATTTAAGCAGCGCTCTGGTGAAACTAGCGACGTTGTTTGGAAAAACAGAGACCACAAATGCGTCACAATTTGACCCAATGGTGTTGTTTGACCTGGAAAGACAAAAAAACATAAAAAAATAGTGGAATTTAACCAAAAAACATGTTAATTTTGAAAGATTCGCCCTCCTAGCACCAAAATGTGAATGATGATCCTAGACCTACACAAACACAAAGAACAAACACATAATTAGTCCAATATGCAAGTTACAAACATCATTCCCCATAAGATTCATTTGATATACCAAGAACAAGAAATAACATGAAGAACATAAGTAAAAGCTATCTAATCTTGTTCAAAATAAACAAACTCTCAATCCCATGGGGGAATTGGTGCTCTTTTGAAGTGGAAAATAACCCTTTCCCAATTCCTTGCAAGCTTGATGATGACTGTTGATGATTGATTGATGCTCCTTGATGAAATTTCTCCATAACCTAGCTATGAAATGATGAAAACTTGATGAACAATGGATGAACTTGTGCATCATGATCTTACATAGATTGTGTAGAAGATTGTGGAGGATTGATACAATAGAGGAGGCCTCTATTTATAAGAAAGAATGATGGAGGATTGAAGAATAGGATGAATGTGGGACTAAACATGAGCCAATAGGAAAATTCCACTTGTCAACATGTTAGTGGATAGGAGTTGAGCACATTTTGGTCAATGTGCATGATAAATGCCATTAGATTCAACTTTGAAATTTGAAAGTGACATGTTGGAGGGAGAAGAAAATGGAGTTAATGCCACTTGGCTCAATGCAAAGGACATGTAAGAGGCTTTTAATTCCTTGTTGGATGTGCAAATCCTTTTGGAGGGACTTTTTCAAATTTGAAGAATATTCCATCTTTGATGCCTTTTTCACCGTCAATTTTATAATAAACACAATGATTTGATTTGGAACGCTCAAATCCCAAACTCAACACATATGTATCAAATTTTTGGTACCACATCCTAGGACTCTGTTTTAGGCCATACAAAGATTTCATCAATTTTCAAACCAATTTACTTTTACATTTCACCATGTAGTGCTTTGGTTGTGTCATAAAGATCCTCCTCCAAGTCACTGTGAAGGAAAGTAGTTATCACATCCATTTTCTCAACCTTTAAATCATAAGTAGCAGATATCGAAAGAAAAAATCTAATGGATGTCATTTTTGTAACAAGAGAAAATATCTCACCATAATCAACACCCTCAACTTGAGAGTAACCTTTTGCAACCAACCTTACTTTATAATTCTCAATACCTCCATTTGAACCAATCTTTTTCTTGAACACCCATTTGCAACCAACATATTTTTTTCCTTCAGGAAATGGTACAAGATCCCATGTATCATTCTTTTTCAAAGCTATCATTTCTTCATGCATAGAAATCTTCTAGGATTTGGCATCATTCATACTTAATGCCTCTTCTACCAATTTGGGTTCATTCATGTTAGTATTCAAAGAAAAATTACATCTCCAATCATCAGGTGGTTGTTTATGCCTTGTAGACCTACGAACAAGTTGAGTTGGAGGTTCTTCCTCCGCTTCTAAAGATTTAGAGCTAGATGAGCTCTCCTCAACTTCTTGTCTATCCTTGGGCCTCGATTCAACTTTCTCAGGTGTACAAGGAAATTGAATCACATCTTCCTATTACTTTGTTTTGGCCATAAGGTAAAGAAAAAGGCTTAGTTTCTCTAAAAATAACACTTCTACTATATATTACCTTTTGTGCAACAAGATCCCTAAGCTTGTATCCATTCATACCATAATTGTATCTGATGAAGATACATTTCACAGACTTGTTCTCCAACTTTTTTCACTTCTCATTTGGCACATGTGCATATGCCTCACAACCAAAAACTCTAAGATGTCTTCATGAAGGCTTGTGACCCAACCATGCCTAAATAGGCATCTTATCAACAAGAACTAATGTAGGACATCTATTAATTAGGTAACAAGCAGTGGCAATAGCTTCAACCCAAAACCTTTGTTCTAGACCAGCACCACTCAACATACTCCTAGCCTTCTCCATCAGTGTCATGTTCATTATTTCTGCAACTCCATTATGATATGCAGAATACAAAGTTGTCTTCTATCTATGAATACCAAAATCTTTACATAATATATCAAAATCATTAGAGCAAAATTCATTTCCATTATTAGTCCGCAAACATTTTATTTTCTTTCTAGTCTAAAATTCAACCATTGCTTTGAATTCTTTAAATTGATTGAAAACTTCATATTTACTCTTTAGAAAATACACCCATGTCCTTCTACTATAATAATTAATAAATAAAACATAATATGTGGATTTACCAATTAAAGGAACGTCTATAGGACCAAACACATCATAATGAATAAAATCCAATACACCACAAGATTTATGAGAACTTGAGTAAAATTGAATGCAGTTTTTTTTCCATAAATGTGGTGCTCATAGAAATAAAATTCAAGATTACAATCAAAAAACCCTTCAACAAGGTTATTTTTCAAGGTCCTTAGACCCTTTTCTCCAATGTGGCCAAGTCTTTGGTGCCATAACATAGTTTTCTTTGCAAGTAAATTTGATTCAGAAGAAAGAACACCCTTGGGTACCCAAAAGCCATGACCATCTGCTAAAGGTCATGAAACCCTCACCTCTTCCACAAACTTTATTTTCATATAATTATTATTGCACTCAACAATGCATGCATCAAGCTTATACAATGTGCCATATCTGACACCTCTAGCAATCACCATAGCACCTCTGACCATCTTGCATCTTGGATAAGAAAATACTACCTGCACACCTGCATATATTAGTTTGCTCACAAATAACAAATTTCATGTTAAACCAGGGATATGCAACACACTATTAATCATTTTATTCTATCATCAAGAAACCTGATTCTAAATTTACCATAGACAACAATGTTTAAATAAGAATCATCACCCACTTGTACACCCTACCTCCATCAAATTCTTCATATTCAAAAAACCAATCTCTATTAAAGGTCAAATAGAAAGATACACTTGAGTGAATTAACCATGCATCATTACCTGCATGATTTGCAAAAGCTACAATGGATGTATCAATGTCTTCCTTATCAGACTCAAAATCAAAATCAAATTTCTTCTTTTTCTTTGTCTTTTCTTCTTTGCAATCCTTATGAATATGTATAGGATTATGACAATTCCAGCAAGTAACTTTGGAGTTTCCAATACATTTTGATCTCCCCTTGGACTTGGATTTATCATGCTTCTCATTCTTTTTGCCTTTTTCCTTAGGTATTCCACGAAAAGTTTGAGCCTCCTTGGCACTAATGGATACCTTCTTCCTCATCTCTTCAGAAAGAAAAGAACCCACCACATCTTCAGTCTTCAATATGATAAAAGTACTCCCAATAGCCATAACAAGAGAATCCCACGAATTAGGAAAAGAACAAAGCATGATCTATTTCTCCTCCTCATCCATTTTAACACCAACTAATGCCAATTGAGCCACCAACATATTGAATGCTTCTTTGGGTGGTCTATAATTCATCCACCATCTTCCATTCTCAAGGAATACAATTTCTTCCTCAAGAAAATATTTCACTAAAGATTTTTCTTGATACATCTCACCAAGCTTCTTCCATAGTTTTTGTGTAGAGGTCTCTTCATGGATATTGATTAAAATAGAGTCTGCCAAGCATAATCTGATTAGATCCTTAGCTTTATAGTTTGTAACATCATACTAAGTATCCAAAGTAAGATTTGTAGGCCTTCAAACCTTCTCATCAACAACATCCCACAGATCTCAATCTACCAGCAAATCCTCTATCTTTAGATTCCACATTTCAAAATTATTTCCAAAAAAATTATCCACCTCTATTCTCCTTGATGAACTTGTCATCTAAAAATTCCTATAACAATATCATAAAGTATCTTTTACATAAGCTCTCACTCCAATCTGGATTAGTTCAAACAACCCAACAATCCACAATTGAAACCATAGGTGATTAGGCTTTGATACCACTTGTAAGGAAGTTAAGGTAGCGAAACAACTTCCTACACTAATCTTGAGAGGAGGATAATGCAAAACTTTATAGATCTTTTCAACAATTACAAAAACTTCAACAAAAATAAACATAAATATCATGCATACCACAACATAGTGATTTACATGTGGAAAACCCTTTCGGGAGAAAAACCCCACACTCCAAAAGTTGCCTAATATATTATTCAAAAATCACAAAGATTACAATATACTTGTAGAGCAAGCTTCTCATAGGAGAATCACCAACTAGGGATTCAAAGGCAACATGAACGCTATTAGACTCTCAAAATACATCACAATACATAGTTGTAATACAATTCCATCATAAAATAGGGTTTCCTTCTAGAGAAAGTCAAGCCAACAATTTATACCGACCATCAAATATGGGACCTAATGATGAAACAATCTAGATTTACAATAATAAAAGATAATATTTTTTTCCTTTTGAGGGTGATTCCCCTAAGCCCCCGTCATGGTGTGCGGCCCCCGAACCCCCATCAGGGGGATTATCTCCTTGAATCCCTCACAGGTGGGTCCACCTCCCTCCCCCCGCACTGATGTATCAACAATACCTTATGTAATTGCAAGGTTGAGACATTTTCCAAACATTTT
>VDFB02390846.1:0-21018 GCA_007258455.2 Sequoia sempervirens | reverse complement strand
ATCATCATCATCTGCATTTGTGTCATCTTGCGTCTTGTTGAAATGACTTCTTCTTTTCTTACTAACTGCACTAACAAAGTACTATGACAGTTGATCACCATCACCATCACCATCATTGATCCTGCATCCACAAATCATTAGCATATTGCATAGCATATCATATAGGAAACGTAAACATTGCATTTTAAATAGGTGCATTCGTGACATCGCATTCCACCCATTACATTACATTTCATGGCATTACATTGATCATTGCATAAAGTATTCATTTGCATTTCATAAGCATTCATTTTCATTACATAAATCATCGCATAATATGAACGGAAGCATCTCATAATCATCATAATCATAAGCAATAGGTATATAAGCATTAATTCATTAGGCATACCTATCATCGCATTAACATATCATTGCATCACATACATCATTATTTAAGATATTAACATTTGTTATTCTAAGCATCTCATACCATCATTCCATTTGCATCATACCACAACCATCGCATCATATCACATTCATCCATAAATCATCTCATAATAAGCATTTTCACATACCATAGATCATATCATATATCACATTTTGCATTGGCATAAAATAAATCATCATATAGATAACATTATTACACATCATATCATAGGTTAGTATAATATAGATCTGTTAGTCATAATCATTGCATACATCATTAGAAATAAATGCATCCATAGGAACATCATTGCAAAGCATTTAGAAATAAACCATCTATGCATAAATAAAAGTACACGGTACATCTCATCAAAATAAGCTCATATATATATATATATCATATCATCAACTGTCATAGTACAAATAATAATCAGATCACTGTACATATGTGTCAATCAGTATAAAATGCCCATCGGGCTATCAAAAATGAGCCCGTAAAGCACAAAAGGTACATCATAAATTTTGGATCAAGCCTAATCTCCGTGGATTTTGCCCTTGCCCCTGTCACTGTGACCCTCTGGTGGTCTCTGACTGGCCTACTCTGAGTACTTGGGAACCCAATCTGCTCTAGGTACATGGTCGTGGTAGGTTCGGCGGTAGTATTCTATCTCTCAGATAGCATCTCTGTAGGATGGGACTGGCACTATACCCTGGGATGAGGAGGCTGTCATGCTCTTAATCTGCTGCCTGCGGCCTAGCTCTACCACTGCCTATAGCTCTACAGCCTGTCTCTACTGCATAGCTTGATCCCTCTCTGCTCTTAGCTGCTCTCTCTTAGCACATGCCTGGTCTCTCTCAGCCATCACTACCTGTACCTATGCTTGTAACTGCAAAATCAAGGCATCCCGTGTGTCTGCCTGCCCCGCTAGCTATGCCCATGGCTGCACATGAACCTGACCCTCACCCTCGGCTCGTGGTGGTGGGACTGGCGGATCCTACTGCTGGTCCTGCATGGGGACATCCTCATGACTTGGTGAAATTGGGGGCACCTCTGGTGGATCCTATCGGATCTCGATCCTCAGTCCTCACCCTCGTCCTCATCCTCTACCCCTGCCTCTGACCTTGTATGCCTCTGGATCCTCACCTAGAATAGTCAACCGAAGAGGAGGTCTGAACCAGTCTCTGTAGGCCTGTGTCATGCTCGGATCTGCCAAACCCTGATCGTAAGTCCAAGGTCGGACCACCAAGTGTCGAAAACTGTCAACCACCTTCGCAATAGGAATATCAGGCCCCCATGACACCTGTGTCATGCTGCGTGCAAACACGACTACATAGCCGTCATCTGGCTGATCCTGCGGCTCCCCAAACTGACGCTATACATGCCCAGGCAAGTATCTCTCTATCATAGTGTGCTCTCGGCCCTACATGTATCGGTCCTGGCGGTAGTAGAAGAGCTAGTCTACATCATCAGCCCATCCAGGCTGACCGAGGTAGGGTCTCCAAGTGAACACAAGCATCTCATCTATGACCCACCTCTAGTAGGGGATCTTGTACTTTCTAGTGTGTGTGAAAGACACACCACCTCTGTATCATGCCACTAGGGCATCCTCTGCCCCTATCGAAACTAGAACAACCTGTGGACATAGCACAGAAATGTGCTCCCATGCCCAAACATGCAGAAGTGTCACCCTAGCTCCCAGTTCTCTACCATCCACGTATGCATACTCGTGGAGATCCTTGTAAAGTGAAGCCAGAAGGACGGGCCCCCACATGAACCGAACTGGTCTGTCCCAGACCATCCTCTCCCAACAGTATCCCCATCCAGGACTGAAATACCACCCTCATTTGTCTAGGGCAACCAAATTTGAAATAATCGCTGAAACGGCCTAGCGGAAGGGAGGTGCTATAACTCGGTACCGCTCCAGCTCGATCTAACCCTCACAATAGACAATATCTCGAGTGGCGAGGACTTGGGTACAATACTCACGACCCTCCTCCATATCGTAGATCACCCGGTAGCCATGAATGGGCAATCATAGTATCCCCCAAACGTCCTCCAATGCGACGGTCACCTCACTAGTGGGAAAATGAAACGATGACATCTCGCTGTGCCATCGCTCCACCAGCGCTGACAACATCCTGAGATGTGTGCACACGGGTGCCGTGTATGCAATGTGCCATATTCCTGCAGCTCCTAACCGATCTTGGTCTCTGTCGCTAAAGTCCCATAGGATGCTAGTGAAATCCCGCGACCGGTGCTCCTGAGAATAAAGCTCCTTGGGCCTGCTCTGCATCACGCAAAGTCGGCATGTTAAATTTTTTGGAAAATTCCTGACCTAACGCTCCAAGCTCGTTCCCAGTGGCCCAGTTTGTGAAGGTGTCGCAGTTTGAGTTTTCTCAAACTCCGATGTTGGACCTGGAATTTGGCCAAATAGCGCTGTCGCGACGCACTTTAACCCACAGCATCATAGTTTCCATGAAAAGGGCGACGCCGCCGCGCACTTTTCCAAACTGGCCCGCCAAGTCTGAGCGGAGCCCGAGCCTAGTGGTGGAGTTTTTAAATTCCAAATTACACTGCTGAGACACTAAACAACACGGCTGCAGCGCAAAGAGGAAATTAGCGGTGCACTTTAAACACCGAGTGACACTATAATAGCGCTGCTGGAGGCGAGCTCTCCTTAAAAGCAGTAATAAATGCACTAAAATGAAAAAATGAAGCTTCAGTTAGGGCCACATACCGGGGCACCAATGCCAGGTGGCCGCTGGTAGGTCCGAACTCGGTTGGAAATGTGCAGAGGAAGCTCTCGTTGCACCATATCATCAGGAGGTCAGAGCTCAAATTTTGAGGTTTGCTAGCAGAGGTGTGTGAAAATGACTTGAAAGTGACCCCTCGGGCCCCTTTTAAGCCTAAAAATTAAGGTTTTTTGACCCTCTAGGGCTGTCCTGCTAGGGTTTTGGCCCCTCAAACTTATTTTGTCTGTTCGAGGCTTTTTTTCATCATTTATTGCATTTAGACACGTTTTTAGCCTCTCGGACCCCTTCCGGACCTGTCGGGCACTTTGTCACTTTTTTCGCGAGATCACCCAAAAAATTAAAATTTTCATCTGATCTCTCAAGAGGGCATTATAATGGCATGTTTTCTCTTGCCATGCAGTAGTGGGGCAAGTTTTTAATATCAAAATTTTGGCTTTGATCAAGATTGGTTATTCTTTGAACCAATGCAACGAGTGCATTGCTTCAAAGAGGGGCAAAATGTAGACATCGAAAATATACTGATTGACATTGTGCACCGATCCTGACTTACTAACATCGTTTCTTCCTAAATCATTCCTCGGTCTAACCATTTAATCAAATTCCCTTATCTGATTAAATTCATCAGTATCCTCTCTTGGTTAAATAAATCACTTTATCTGAATCAAGTCATTTCTCTTGTTAATTAAATCAATCCATCCGATCTAATTATCCCTATTTAATTAAATAATCAATTTATTTGATTAAATCCCTAAAGTTTGTCCATTAAATAGAATAAATTAAAACCTTATTTGATTTAATCTAACACCATCCCTTTTTAATTAAATAAATCAAAATCTTTATTTAATTAGCCTTTTATCATATTCCTCTCTTATTTGATTTAAATAAATCCATAAACCTAAGTCAAATAATTCACATCATCTAATCTCCTATTAAATTAATTAACCTTTGATTAATTTAATCTAATCTCACATCACATCCTCTAGATAATGCAAGTTGCACATGAAAATAGATTTAATTCATTTATTAAATCCCTATTTTCCTCACATGGCATCTTTTGGAATATTCTCTCAATTTGAATTCAAAAATTCCAAGTCAACATGTACATCAAAGAAGGCATTTAAAAATTCTTACATGTCCTTTGCTTTGAGCCAAGTGGCATTTATTGCATTTTCCCTTCCCTCTTACATGTCATTTCAACAAATTTGAATTTCAAATATTGGCATTTATTGGCACAAACCCCAAATCTTGCACAATCATCATCCATTCATAGCTTGACAAGTGGTACCATATCATTGGATGAATGTTAGTCCCACATTGCTCAAATTTGGGCATTCATCCATTTTGAAATCCTATAAATGAAGAGTTCCTCTCCTCATTTTATCATCCACAATCCAAGTAAAGTTACCATGCTAAAATACTTAGCCATTTCCATTCATCATTTGAATTCTTAGCTAGGCTTTTCGCAAATTTGGCTTGGAGTTCTCATCTTCTCATCAAGTGGATCAACATCATCTTCAACATTCGAATCTTGGATCATAGGAATTGGGAAAGGGCCAATTTTCACATCAAATTGGCACCAATTCCCCCATGGGATCAAGTGTTTGCTATTTAAATTAGGATTTAATCTTTGGTTTATCATTCCATTGTGTTTTTGCTTATTTTCATTCCTAGTTTGAGTTTGCAAATGGATTTCATGGGGAATCCTTGTTTTAGCTTGCAAATCCTTGTCTAACTCGTTTATTCATGTTGTTTTGTAGGTACTAGGAAAAGGGTTCACACAATATCAATATATGTATATGTACGAAGACCGCATTTCTTTAAGGAATTTTTTCAAACAGTTCATTGCCTTCTTTATGCTACCACATTTTCCATACAATTCTACCAAAGCATTTTTTCAAACAGTTCATTGCCTTGTCTATGCTTTTTCTTACTATTATGCTTTGATATATTTGTTCTAAGCATCCATAGTTTGTTCGAAAGAACCTATTTTAGGCTACCCTTTAACCATCACCCTACCCTACCTTCAACCATAGAGGGTTTAGGAATAAAAAACCCCTTCAACCATCACCCTAACTTGATTATATTGCTGCCCCTTTTGGACTTCATATTCCTATTCATTGCTGCCCCTTTTGGACCATCATATTCATTTTCATAGTTATATTCATTGTTGCCCCTTTTGGACTATCATATTCATGTTCATATTGAGGGATATTCATTGCTACTCTTTTTAGGACTTTCATATATTTTAATTTAATAGATTTGTGTAAGATATCTCTTTACTTGATTAGTACTATGGTGGAACTATTCATTATCTCTTTTTCATGCTACAAGTACAATTCTTCATCATGTTGAGGAAATGATCAAAGATTCCTCTAACATAGGAGGAGCAAGCAACTAAGAATGCAAAGAAATAATAATAAATGAGGCAACTTCATGAAAATAGGAAATTGAACATGATAGAAGAAGATGTGCCAATTGAAGAGGAACAAGAAGATAGGAATACGAAGAAAAGAGAACAAATGAGGCAACTTCATGAAAAGAGGAGATTTAACATGATAGGAGAAGGCATGCCAATTGAAGAGGAACCTAAAACTCCTCTACCAAAAGTTGGAGACACGTCCTCTATCGCAAATCAAGTTAGAGGGAAACCATCTATCACAGATCTAAAGTTGAAATTACATCATCACTCACATGTGAAGGAGGTGCACCACATTTCCCATCTCAACTTCAAGGTAAATCATCTATTCCATCTTTGATCAAAGGTATTCCATCTATCCCATCTCATTTAAATATTCATGAAATTCCTTATGTTGAGAAAAATTTATCTTTGAGAATAGAAAGCCCAAGTACTTGATTGATATTGATGAGAATATTTTATAGCCAATGGAAGGTAAGATTCCAAAACAGACTTGTAAAAGATATGCTCATAAGATTTCCAGAGAGTATTCTTTGAAAAGTTAAATGAGATCGTAAGATGTCAACTATTTGTTGAAATGATGTGAAGTATAAAGTATAGGTCCATCATGAAGATTATTGTGTTGAGAACATCAAAGGCTTCAAGTGAAAAATCTATTGTCAAGAATCTAATGAGTGCATATGAGAGTGTGGGTAACACCTCATGCACAAAAGATAGTAATGTCACATGACGTGTCATTACATTGACAATGGTAAGTAATCAAATGAGGAAAGCTAATCTTATTAGAAAGATAAGTCAAGTATTGAAAATTAATAGAAATTTTTTATCAAGAGCCATTGGAAGGCGCCAAAGAATCGAGGACACTAATGCCAATGAATTATGGGCGTTGTCTTGGAGACTACCACGAAAAAGATAAACCAATTGTTGAAGTTGAATAATTTTGGAAGAATTACACAAAGGTATCTCCAAATCAAAGGGATGTGGTAAGAAGGAGAATCGGTAGTCGAAACCATGAGCCACATCCAAAGAATTTTTTGGATATGAATCAAACACATTTTTTTGGTAAATTTCTAGAGATGTATCCTCAAATTAAAATTTGTGAAAGATATTTTGAAATGCTAAAACCTTTCTATCTCAAAATAAATCACACACACACACACTACTTGTTGTAAATTATATGCTGAATTTTCTAACCATTTTGATGTTTATTTAGGACAAACTCATAGTAGAGTTTCCTCAAAAAATATTGGGAGACTTCATTATTGTTGCATGGAGGATGGTAAAAAACCATCCACCACCTTTGCCAAAAATTGTTCTTTATCCCTTGTTGGTTGCACCAATGGATAGGGAACCTCTTGCTTTGTAGGCTGTAGATGTTGATTTCTTTATGGGTTTGTGAAAAGGGAACACAACTCAAATTTTGTAATTTTGTAATTTTTGACTTGTTTATAAGATAACTTATTTGCATAGAATTTTCTAAAATCTCTCCTCTTATCTGATCAAGTAGATATTTGCTTGCTAATTGAATCTACATTTGATAACATAGATTCAAGAGATTGAGCAAGTGTATCTCTATGTGAGGTTGAACTTGCAGGATCTTTCAACCTTGTAATTATGTCAATTTTTTTTTGTTATTTTGAATTTTTCCCATTAAATTTTCTTGTGTTCCAAGGGAATATTAAGGAATTACTGGAGGTGTTTGTTGTTGGGGTTGTTCTTCATAAGGTATTTCAGGTTGAGGTGAAGGAGGATTTTGAGGATTAGGAGGTTGATTATCAATTCCTATAAATTAAATAAATTTACATCAAAAAATCTATTAAATCTACCTATTTAGAAACAAATTCACACAAAAAATAAACAAAACTTAATCCTTTGACCTCCCCAATGTCATGGTGGAATTTTGGTAAAGAATCAATGATGATTTGGTGAAGAATTTGGCCTCCAATAACGCGAGAATGCTCTCAAGGGTATGCAGGCTATGGGTTTGAAAAAACTTGCAAAAAATAAAATGAGAAAATGTTACCTTTTTTTGTTTATATAACTTATAACGTGCTCATGTTATAACTTGAGCATGTTATGGCCTTGATGTGGCTGAGCCTAACACACCTAGCCATAACACAAACACATTATAATGCACTCACGTTATGGCTTTTTTTAAAAATCAAAGATGGGTGGCCACAAATTTGCCCCCATCTTCTTGCACTTGTGCCCTAACTAAAATCTAAAATGTGCTCATGTTATAGATTTAAAAAAAAATCAAAGATGGGTGGCCACAAATTTTCCCCCATCTTCTTGCAACCGTCCCCTAACTAAAATCTAAAATTTAGACCTTCAATATATGTGAAACTTAAGTCATTAACTCTAAATAATGGAACTAAGTATGTAACCCTATGAGTAACCAACTAAATTTTAATGTGAACTCTATTTCTCCCCCCTAACTTCCTCTTGTCCTCTCTCTCCATAGCTAAAAATTCAAAGTTAAACCTTCAACATGTGAAATTTAAACCATAAGTGCTAAACAATGGACCTTAGCATTTGACCCTATATGTACAAATAACTAAATTTAAATGTAAAATATATATCTCCTTAGCTTTATCTACATATATTAGCTTACACCACCTAAATTTGAATACATGAAGTCTCTCTCTCCCTAGCTCTCTCTTCCTCACTTCCTCTCTCTCCCTAGCTAGAAAATGAATGTTAAACCTTCAACCTACGAAAATTAAACCATAAAACCTAAATAATGGATCTTAAGATTTAACCCTATAGATAGGCAACTAATTTGAATGTGAACTCTATGTATCCCTAACTCACTATTTAACTTATACCACCTAAATTTGGTTGTATGAACTCTCTATCTCTCTCTCTCTCTCTCCCTTGAACTTCCTCTCTTTAACACTTGCTCTCCCTCACTCTCTTTCTCTTCCTCTCTCTTCCTCACTTCCTCTCTCTCCCTAACTAAACATTGACAGGTAAACCTTCAACATGTGAAACTTAAATCATAAAACCTAAATAATGGACCTTAATATTTAACCCTATAAATCGACAACTAAATTTGAATGTGAACTCTATCTATCTCTCCCTAATTCTCTCTATTTAACTTATGCCTCCTAAATTAAAATGTGTGAACCTAATTTAACTTATCCTCTCTTTGTTGAACTAAATATTGAAAGTTAAACCTCTAAACAACATGTGATGTTTTTTTTTTCTAATTTCAAATGTAAAATTAAGTTAAATTTAGCTTCCTAAAGTAGGTTAATCGAAATATTAGTTTTCAATTTCTATGATAAGATTGTGGTTGCAATCTCAAAAGGTCATAAAATCTTGGATTAGCTTGCACCTAGTGGAGAATCCAAAGCAACTTTAGATGTTATGATTTATTGCTCTAATAAAATAATATAACGACAATCTTAGTCAAAATAGATGTATACAACTACACTCATATTGTGGATGGTTTGTGATAAAGAGTTATATGTGCTAACAACATTTCAAACTCAATTTGGAAATAATTAAGAAAAATCAAAAGTGCTTGATCAAAAAACAAGTTCAAAATAAAAAGTTGGTTCCTTATGAAATTATGTTAAGTGAAACTAGGGTAATTCCTATTGAAGTAATTGTTATGGTGTGTCTCATAAGATATTTAAAAAGAATTTGAACAAATGGAAGTGGGTAGATAGCCTAAGGTTGTTTTCAATGACAACTTGAGCAAAATAAAGAAGACATGGATGAAGCAAAACAACAAATGAATGAGCAAATGGAATATCTACTTGAATGTGTGTCCTACCATGAATAGAAAAGAGATAAAGAATTTTGTTATGGATAAGTTATGCAAAGTGTATATGAGGTAAAGTGCTCATCAATAAATAATGTACATAGGGGCTAGAGGTAAAGTGCGGATCAACAAAAAATGTATGTAGGGGCTAGTATTTTGTGGAGAGCCAAATTTTTTATTGCTCAATTAAGAACTACTTCTCATCAACTCCAATGTGAAATGGGGCTGTAGAAAAGACCTAAAAAAGTACGAGAAGAAAGTTTGTGTATTATTTGCAATATTGAATAGTGGAATCGTAAAAACATTTTATTATAGAATGTGATGCTTTCATTGACATAAAAAAACAAACATATCGACATCTTGACAACTATTTCTTAATATAATTTATTTAAAAAAAATTGTTAAAAAGTTGATGGAACGATTGAAATATAAAAATAAAAATTAATTGTCTCATAAAGTATTTTTAACTTGTTAGAAAATTAAAAAAAGCAGGCACGCTTAACTCCTCTTAACTACTCCTCTCATCTAAAACGACGGATGTGACAAATCCTTTGCCGACCGGTAGGAAGTATTAAAGTAAAAACATTTATGAGATGTAAACTCACTAAAATTCAATAAAATGACGCACAGAATCAAATTGAAGATAGAGATTCAAATAATTTAAACATATCCCTATTTCTTCTGAAAGCAAACCGTCTTACTGATGTTCTTGATTATGTGAGTGCACTGGAAAATCTAGCCCCTGTTTTGGAGCAGCATCTTATTGCCACTCTTTCAGACGACGTCCCTCCCATCACATGTATTATCGGTGATAGCTTTATGTCTTGCACTTACCAGCTGGCCCTAAATCTCCGAGTGCCAAGAGTTGTCTTCTGGACGATGTGCGCGGCCTTGTCTATTTCGCAGTTTAAAGCAGAGTTGCTCCTCTCGCGGGGACACATTCCTGTGAAATGTAGGTATTCCTAGCTTTCTAATTAACCCTCAATTGCATGTTGCAGCATAAATTTCTTTTGTCATAAAATTTTTATGGTGTGTGATTTCAGTGGGAGAAGCGAAGAGGCCGGAGAATGTGATCACCTGTTTGCCCGGTAATCTCCCACCTCTATTGCCAACCGATCTCATCTCCTTCTACCGCGCTGAAAGTGCCTCGGATGCTTTGGTCAAAAGATTTCTGTATGAAAGCCAAGTGCAAAACAGGGGAGATTACGTGCTGGTGAACACGGTGGAGGAGGTGGAAGGAAGAGACGCAGTAGCAGCACTGTCAATAAACGGCTGTCCTGCAGTGGCAGTGGGTCCTCTGTTTCTTCCCGACTTTCTGGCGCACAGAGACGTCCTCCGGTCCACAAGTATGTTCGCAGAGGACGAGAGCTGTCTCCAATGGCTGGATGCGCAGAAGCCGGCTTCTGTGATTTACGTTTCCTTTGGCAGCATCGCCGTCAAATCGAAGCAACAGCTCGAAGAGATTGCGCTGGGGTTAGAAAGCAGCCAGAAGCCTTTCCTGTGGGTCTTGCGAAAGGATGTTGCACATGGGGAGCCTGCTATTTTGCCCCATGGATTTTTGGAACGGATCAGAGATAGAGGGCTGATTGTGAGCTGGGCACCGCAGGTGAAGGTACTATCCCATCCATCCGTTAGAGCGTTTCTTACCCACAGCGGATGGAACTCTGTCATGGAGAGCTTCAGCTTCGGAATTCCTATGCTTGGATGGCCATAT
This sequence comes from Sequoia sempervirens, assembly GCA_007258455.2. Taxonomy (NCBI): domain Eukaryota; kingdom Viridiplantae; phylum Streptophyta; class Pinopsida; order Cupressales; family Cupressaceae; genus Sequoia; species Sequoia sempervirens. The sequence continues at coordinate 9,960 of VDFB02390846.1, read as the reverse complement.
TTTCTGGATCAGTTTCTAAATTGCAGATTTGTGAAGGATGTGTGGAAGATTGGAATAGACTTTGAGGGCGTTGATGTCGATGAAAGCAAGGTTGTTACGAGAGAAGAGGTGGATAATGGAGTGAGAAGGATTATGGAATGTGAGGAGGCGAGGCAACAGGTGTTGAAAGTGAAGGAGGCAGTAGTTAAAGCAGTTAGCCCAGGTGGCTCTTCCTTCCTTGGCCTGAACAACTTTGTCCGTGACATTACCCAAATTGCCAAATCATTTTCACGTTGAATAATTACCATGGACTCCGTAATTGTTAAACCACACAGTCTATGCTCCAGGTTAGGAGAAAATGTGAAATTTATTGTTTCAGAATCGTTATTGTTAAATTTCAGGACTTTAACGAGTTGCAGAGTCGATAAGCAAGAGGTATTTTGGAAATGGGATTGTAAGGTAAGTGAGTTGTGAAATTTATTGTTTCAGAATCGTTAGTGTTAAAATTTCAGGATTTTAATGAGTTGTAGAGTCGATAAGTAAGAGGTATTTTGTAAATGGGATTGTAAGTTAAATGAGTTTAATTGTGGGAAAAATTTCATGGTTAAGGGCATTTGAATTGGATTAGTATTGGGATGGGTGAATGGTCCATGAGCATCACCTAGATGCAATGAGTGCTAAATGGATCAATTCTTTATCATGAGAGATGGGTTTTCCTGAAGTATTACTAGGGGAGAGGGGCCAGTAATTGTGCATGGTCCAACAGTCGTGTAGTCAATTGTGATTATAATACTTAGTCTTACCACATATTTATACTATATATTGTAAATAAATAGTCCATATGTAAATAAAAAAAACGAAATATTTATCAAAATGAACCTATACATGAACACATGAGAACCTCTAAATGTTATATAAAAAAAACATAAATACATTTATGAAGAAGTGAAATAAGTTATTTTTTGTCTCAAATAAAATATCATAATTATCCACTATAAATGTGTCATTTATGAAATAAAATGCTTATTTAATAAAATAAGACTCATTTAAACAAGTATTGTTATCATAGTGAAAATATATTGTTCTTATATGTACAACTATTGGGACAACAATGTACAAGCATTGGAACATTTCATATTAATAGTTTGTCTTATCATAAATATAAAAAGTGAGCACAATAAATACCATGTATTTTCGCATTAAATGTGAAGGATTTTCAAAAAAATTTAGTGTTCAACTATTGGTCCATTTTTGTTTGATATAAGTTGTATTTTAAATAATTATGTGTTGTTTTTATAAGAACAAATAGTTTTTTTGTGTTCAACTATTGGTTCGTATGTGTTGAATATAAAAAGTAGAGATATCAAAGATTTATGGTTACCAATAGGTATTTGGTCCATTTAAATTGCCTATTAGTTTTATTTTAAATAAATATGATATTCTACAAGCAAAAAATTATATTTGTTTGTTCAACTATTGGATCCCATGATTAAGTTTTGGCCAAATCTTTAAAAGATCAAATTTTAGACACTTCTCAATCGATGGTGGAGAGTTTTATGATGAGTCACACCTCCAAATCTTAGTTATAGATAGATAAGAGGCTAATCCACATTTAAAAACAACAACAAAGGTTCTATGATATTCCAATCAATCGCTAGCCTGCACAACTACTAGCCCCTCTCCCCTATTGAAAAATAGGTCAATGAGTTTGACTCAAAAACATACACAGTTGAATCTTGAAAGTATTATCATGAGTTGGAGAGTCTTTTTCTTTCACTCCAAAAAAAAATAATAATTACAACTAATTTTTATAGATTTTTCATATATTTTATTTCAAAAAGGAGTTTTCTTATTTAAGTTATTAAAAATTTAGTTCTGAATTATTATTTAAATATTTAATAATTGTTAAATTTATTATTTTATAATTTTTTATTATAGTTAATAATTTTTTGTAGACAATTAAATTTTTTCACATCTAATCACTTTAGATTTTATCTTATCCCAACATTTAATTATACTAACATATATATCTTTAAAAAATTTATATAAAATATGTCAAGAGATATCCTCCTCCAGATGCTCATTGAGAAGGATATCTCTCAATGTATTTTATATAGATTTTTTAAAGATACATATGCTAGTATATACACGGCTTAAAAAGTATAAATCAAGTTAAAAAATCTCAAAATTAGATGACTTAAAACAATTAAATTTCACAAATTAATAAATGCATCAATAAGAATTGAACATTTATAATAGACTACAAAACATAAGTTGATCAATCTTGAATCCTAACATCAAAATTATTTAAGATTATATATGATTTATTTTCCAAATATATCATTATAAGATGATTTCTTAACATAACCAAAATTACTTATAACTTACATTATTTTATTGATTTAAAAAATCAAATATATTATCTTAGTCTCATTATTTGAAAGCAAAATTGAAATTTGAAAAGATTATATTGTCTCCTAATTTAACCATTCATCTCATTATTTTCAAACAAAATTGAAATTTGAAAAGATTGTATTCTCTCATAATTTAACTAAGGGAGAGGAGCCGATCGTGGGACAGGGTCCCATCGCTGGTATAGCTATGGACAGCCTGGGGCCCACCGGTGGGTAATATTTATACCAATAAAAATTTCAAATTTCCTTTCAAATATGATATGACAGTTTCATATTAAATTAACAGTATGTCCTATCACAGGTTGACTTTTTTGTTGCCACCTTCTCAATAGTGGGTGAATGCAAGTGGACATTTATTTGCCTATTTCACAATATCAAGTGAATGCATAATGATAATCTTATTTCCACAATATAAATAATATTTGCCACCTTCCCAATAAAAGGTTGTTGTGAAGGGATATTTTATTAACCAAAATATAAGTCTTCTTGCATTAAAAGTGAGTTGACATGTACATAAGACATTGCCAAGTGATTTAATTCCAAATATATTTGAACAAAATACATTTCAACATGTCCCATTTCTCATATTCCTTTTACTATCAACTGGTTCCCGGATGTCCATAATAACCAATCTTTTTTTGAATTTGCCGGCAAAATTGAAAAACACGAACTCTTAGGCTCACTATGCATTGCAAAATTTCATTATAACACTTAATTATCACTCTATTATTTACAAATCCACTAAAAAACAATAATCATAATTTAAAAAAAAAAATTGGTTACAATTCAAAAACAAACTTAATATCACTTCAAATCACCAACCAGAAATCCTACGTACCCATTAAGCTATCACTTCTACCATTAATCCATTGAATGCATATCAAATTCCCTCCCATAATTCAAATTAATCCACTTGCTACCAATTCAAATTCAACAAACCTATTTATGCAAGCAATCCTCATTTGTGCGATGCAAGTTACACATTACAGTTTATTCAAAATTTTCAAATTTCTCACTTTCTATTGCATGTTCCTGAGCTACAATGACCTCCTCTAGATCGATGCGCTCTCCTCCTTCAGCTCTTTCAGTAAGTCATTTTCATAACCATCCTTTATGTTGTCATTGACCAGTCTCCCTTTAAGCTTTGTTATGGTAGAAATATTTCCAATCGTCTTGAATACAACATTACCATACATATATATGCTGCACAAAATGATACATATCCACGTATGTTTCCCACAACCCTATCCATTTTCATGAAACTTACACATTTATCTATATCTACAATATATATACACATTTATCTATATTTGCAATAAATATATCCATTTTAATGAAACTTACGCATTTTTCTCCCCTATATATATATTGCAGAGTTAGATAGATACCTAATTTGAATGTAAATGAACAAGGTATAAATTGAATGTACATACCTATATTTGTTGATGAACTGTGCAGTAATATATTAATTTCAAATTAGGTATCTATCTCTGCAAATATATAAATATATATATATAGGGAGAGAGATATGCGTAAGTCTTATTAAAATGAACAAGGCCATATATATTGTAGATATAGATAAATGTGTAAGTTTCATGAAAATGGTTAGGGTTATGGGAAACATATATATATATATTTGCAGAGAGATAGATAGATAACCTAATTTGAATGTAAATTAACAAGGTATGTATATTTCTATTTTGCAATTTGAAATTAATATATTATTGAACAGTTGATCAATAAATATAGGTATCTACATTCAATTTATACCTTGTTCATTTACATTCAAATTAGGTATCTGTCTATCTCTGCACACAGACACACACAGACACACACACATATATAGCATACTCAAATTTATATATTACTGTATAGCTCATCACCAAATATAGGTATCTACATTCAATTTATACCTTGTTCATTCACATTCAAATTAAGTATCTATCTATCTCTGCAAAGTGACTGTATATATGTCCTCATTTACATTGAACCTAATTAGATGTATGCTTTGTTTGTTGTTCAATTAAAGTGACTGTAAATATCGGCCCCTATCCCTTACAGTCAACTGTCATAATGGCTAACTCCTACTTATGTTACTATGTTGTTTGAGAAATGGTATTAACATAGGTAGGACTCAACCATCATCAAAGTTAGTTGTAAGGGAGAGGGGTTGATATTTACGTCACATCAAAACACTCTTGCCCTGCAGTGCATGCAGTTAGAACTGCTATAAAATCCATGGCAAATACCATGACTTATAAACTATTGGCAAATGCCAAGAATCTAAATTTCATGGCAAATGCCATGAACTTTATACCACTTCACTGCATTCTCTATAGGGCAAAAAAGCTCCTCCGTTACTTTGTTTGTTCTTCAATTAAATTGAGAGTGTATAAGTAGGCTTTCACATACCATACCCACCATATGTCATATGTCCAAATGTATACCCATGATTAACTCCTATGCCCACACATAGCTCCTCTCCCTTTTGTCTATGTGTTTGTTCTTCAATTTAACTGACTGTAATTAACAACCCCTCTCCCTTACAACCAACTGTGATAGAATATGACTCCTACTTGTGTTATAACCATGGACTGAAAGAGCATAAATAACTTGAAACATCAATAAGATAGATATATACATACATATATAGATAGATAGATAGATAGATACATATATATATTGTAGAGATAGATATATACATACATATATAAAAGTTGCATAATTCCAGCTCGACTGTCAAGGGATGTGGCATAAGAAAATTACCTGACTTGGACGTTGATGATGTGGACCCCTTGCTCAAAGTTACCCTACCCACCATCGGTTACATTCAACTTAATTAGATGTATGCTTTGTCTGTTCTTCAATTGTACTGATAGTATGCGAAGAATATCTCAAACAACATTATAAAACATTAACACAACTTGAAACATCAGTATGATAGAAATATTTGAAACCCTTTATTGTCTTGCAAAGCTGTTTGAAGATATAAATATTTGTATCATGCTATTGTTGCAAGTTCATATATATGTGTATCATAATGCCGTGTCAATTATATGAATGGTTAGCTTGTTCTTCAATTACAGTCAATAGTAAATGTATGGATTCGTTGTTTCAGTCGGTATCATTATTTTCAATATTAAGTCTATGTTGTTTACTAATCACTATGTTGGTTCAATACAAAAGAAGATAAATGCGCAAACAAATAGCAGGCGATCTTCAAGGAGGAAGCCTCCACAAAAGCGGAGCTAGAAAACTATGCCCGCACACAAGAGAGGTCTGCATCTGCCACATAGTGATGAGGAGGATGTTGTAATTCCTGTTCACCAGCGAACTGAAGAACCAAGTAGTGAGGAGGAGGTAGAAATTGTTTTGGAACAACCAACCAAATCTATAGTGCAAGCTAACCCAGTTGTATCAACCAAAAAGGTTGCACCAAGGCATGAATGGACCCAGGCTGACATGGACATGGACCATGCCCTTGAAGATGTTGAAGCCTACAGCTGGTCAACTAGAGGTGCAGCAAAAATGTGGGGTATTCCTACCTCAACATTGTCCAATTGGCTAGGTGGTATGACCACTACAAAAAGGAAAGGCCCCCCAATAGTCCTAACTAAGGAGGAAGAGTCATTGATCATCGAATGGTGCAAGGAGATGGCTGCTATTGGCCAAGGTTTGGAGATCATCAATCTGAAAATGGAAGTGGCCCAAATATGCGAAACAAGGAATAATCCCTTCAAGAATGGGCTTCCTAGCAAGTCATGGTGGACATGATTCAAAAGAAGGCATCTTGATCTCTGCTTGAGAACAACCCAAGGTCAAGATAGAAACCGTGCAATAAATCTGAGGCAACTGGTTATAAGTGCTTTCTACGACACTTTGGAGAAGGCATATGCAGGAGGGAACTATGGACTGCAAAGGATTTGGAACTATGATGCGACAGGGCTGCAAGCTGGCCGAAACGGTAACATGAAGGTGCTTGCCATGAAAGGTGTGAGAAGTGTTGCTTACATTATCCCAAAGAGCCTAGAGTGGATCACTATTCTAGCATGTGTAAATGCTACAGGTAAAAAACTTCTAGGTTTTTATTGTTCAAGAGAAAAAGAAATGTGCAAAACTACATAGCCAACTACATGAGCCATGAACATTGATGGCTATTCAACCTCACGCATGGATGATGAAAGAGATTTTTATCACATGGCTCAAGTTCTTACTATGCAAGTACCTGGGGGTTGCTCACCCACCCATAGACACCTCTTGATATTTGATGGGCATGGCAGCCATGTAGCCTTCTCTACCATTACCAAAGAAAGGGAGCTTGGTATTGACTTGCTCACCCTACCCGCCCACACATCACACAAGTTGCAGCCTCTTGATGTGAGTGTTTTCTCGTCTTTCAAGTGTAACTTGAAAAAGGAAAGAACAAATTGGACCATTAGACATCCAAATTTGGAGATAAGAAGGGAAAAATTGGCTACACTTGGCAGCCTAGCTTTTCAAAAGTCATTGAATTTTTCAAACATTACAGCTGGCTTCAAGAGGACAGGTATTTGGCCATTTGATCGAAATGCTTTGGATAATGACATGAGGGTTAGCGAGACATTCCACTTTGCTGCCCTTGAGGAAGCATCAGCTGCTACAAACATTCTAAGCCTTTCCAACAATGGTTTGGCAGTCACTGAGGGTGAGTCTAATGTTGGAACTGTAGAAGTTGGAGATCAACAAAATGGGATGAATGGTTAGTATGTTCTGCATTTTTTGTATGAAGTTATATTTCAGTATGTTGTTACACTATGTACCATTGTTTGATATGTTGCTTATTTCGAATCAACTCAATTAGATGTATGGTTAGTTTGTTCTTCAATTACAATTGATCTTACATGTATGCATCTGTTGTTACACTATGCACCATTTTTAGATATGCATATATATGCAAATCTGCATATGCATATATATGAAAATTTGCATATGCATATTTGCAATATGCATATGCATATATGCAATTGTTGTATGAAATTAAATTTCAGTATGTTGTTTGAGAAATGGTATTAACATAAGTAGGAATCAACATATGGTTAGTATTTTTTGCATTTGTTGTATGATGTCATATTTCAGTATGTTGTTACACTATGTACCATTGTTTGATATGTTGGTCATTTCCAATCACCTCAATTAGATGTATGGTTAGTTTTTTCTTCAATTACAATCGATCTTAGATGTATGCATTTGTTGTTACACTATGTTCTGTATTTGTTGTATGAAGTTATACATGCATATATGCAATATGCATATGCATTGCATATATTCATATGTTGTATGAAGTTAAATTTTAGTATGTTGTTTTGAGAAATGGTATTAACATAAGTAGGAGTCGGCATATGCAATATGCAATATGCATATGTTGTATGAATATAAAATTCAGTATGCTGTTTGAGAAATGGTATTATCATAAGTAAGAGTCAGCATATGCATATGTTGTATGAAGATAAAATTTAGTATACTATTTGAGAAATGGGATTATCATAAGTAAGAGTCAGCATATGCATATGGTTGTGGATACTGTCAATGATTTCCTTCTCTATTTGCATTTAAATTACATGGATTGGATTCGTTTGTTCTTCAAATACTCTCAAACTTACATGTATGAATTTGTTGTTTCAGATTCCAATGAACCACTTGAAACAACAGCATTGGGAGACCAAAGTACTATTGGAGACATATCTCTTTCCCTGCCAACTCCACCTGAGCAGCCCTCCTGGCTCTTTGATGGTGCTGCCAATCTTGCTATGGATATGCATGTGGATGAAGAATAAATTATTTCAATGCCATCTCCACTGCACTGCATGGGTCCCAATACATTAGTACATTTCTATGCTGATTGTGGAGATGGTGATGGTGAGCAGTTAGGAGATAGAACGAATGCTATAGATAGTGAGATGCTAGAAACAAATAATGCCAATTTGATTGAGCCTTTGGGAGGCCAACAAACCTCACACATCTCACAATTGTTGAAGCTACCAGTTCATGTGGTGAAAGACAAGTCTAATAAGGTAGCTGACCGTGGGATCAAGTTGCAAAGAGGATCCCAACTCCTAACTGTTGATGAATTCATGGCAATGCTAAGTGAACAAGACAAAAAGAAGAAGGAACTAGAAGAACTGAAATTGAGGAAGAAGCAACAGCTTACAGAGTGCAAGATAGAAAGGATTGCAGAATTGGAGGCGAAAAGTATTAAGAGAATTGAAAAGGAAAAGCAACGAGTAGCAATAGAGGTTGAAAATGAGCTGCAAAAGAAGGAGAAGGAAAAAAAAGGGAGGACCAATGGAGAGAAAAAGAAGTCGCAAAAAGGGAAAAAGAGTTGGAGAAGGCACAAGTAAATGGTGCAAAGGAGAGGCAACTTAGCAGCCCTCTAAATCCCTTGCCTAACCACCATAGGATCTTCACAAATTTTGTATCTATTCAATGCCCCCAATATTTTCCATCACCTACCCAAGCTACCAGCCAAACATTTTAGAGTTGGAGTCCTTCTCAGTCGCTCTCCTATACACACTCACCTAGCCCCACAAGAAGCCAACCATATGAGAGTTGGAGTCCTCGTTTACAGGCCTATCAAACCTGACCCACCCCAAGCATAATCCAACCAACTCAATCATGGAGTCCTTCTCTGTCATAGGCCACATCCAACTCACAAGATAGCTTGCCATCAAATTTTAGTTTTCCTACATTTTTCGATTGATTTGAATGTTTGGTTGCTAGTTTTTTGTTGTGAACTTCTTGATGGATTCGAAACGATGTTTGAATTTTTTTTTGTTTTGAATGTTTCTAACTTGAAACATCAGTATGGATACCATAGAGACAACATATTCCATCATGTTACTATCTATCTCTGCAATATGAAACATATGTATCTATTTATCTCTGCGAGAGGAAACTTATGTATCTATCTATAGTAATCTATACATATATGTATCATAATGGTGTATCAATCTGCTGTTTTAAGTTAATTTGAAAATTTAGTATGTTTTATCATTCTGTGCAACATACATATGTATGGTAATGTTGTATTCAAATGGTTTGGAAACATTTTGACCATAACAAAGCTTAAAGGGAGAGTGGCCGATGACAACATAAAGGATGGTTATGGAAATTAACAAGGTGTCCACTCATTTAAATGTAAATGGACAAGGCAATTGCTGACAGTATGCACATACATATGCATATGCGGACTCCTACTTATGTTAATACCATTTCTCAAACAACATACTGAAATTCATAGTGTAACAACAAATTCATACATGTAAGATTGAGTCTAATTGATGAAAAAACTAACCATTCATCTAATTTAAATGTAAATGGAGAAGGCAATTGCTGGCAGTATGAACATACATATACACATGCACATGCACATGCAAATGTTGACTCCTGCTTATGTTAATACCATTTCTCAAACAACATACTGAAATTTAACTTCATACAACAATTGCATATATGCATATGCATATTGCAAATATGCATATTTGCATATATGCAATATGCATATGCATAGATGCAATATGCATATGCATAT
>VDFB02390845.1:0-68401 GCA_007258455.2 Sequoia sempervirens | reverse complement strand
ATGACTCTGTCTTCATGGGAAAAAGAAATATCATCAAGGGCTTTTCCGCCCAACCAAAGACCTACTGGTATCCCGTGTTTCTTCAATTGAAGAAACCCGACCCTTCTTGAGGGTAATCAATAAAGGATCACATAAATACCATCATGCCATCTGAGCTTGGTGTCAAGAACCTATACTACTTGGTCGATCCTTCACTATAAGGTACTCCAAACTAGAAAGACCATTCTGACCAGGGGTATATTTGGTTCTTGATAGCTGACAAATGCTTAATCTAAGCATCATAACCTTGGCCAAGGATTTTATTGATAATGGGCACACCTGTGCCATCAACACTCTCACCCTTGCTCGACATGATAGTACTTGGCTCTAGGGTTCATATTACAATGACTTGGTTATAAGTCATTCCCCTTATTTTAAGGTAAAGCTGTTTACTTTAAGCATGTATAGAGAAAGAGAGACTTGACTTATTATCATTTCACTTCTTTAAAAAATAATCTGCTAACTTTAAACATATAAAGAGAGAGACTAGTTCACTACTGAAGAACTCTTCATATTTTAACATTTATTCTTCATTTAAAGGACTCAGAGAGGAGAAAGAAATTTGCATGATTCCAACTCAGCAGTTAAGAGGATAGAGTAATGAAAAGTCTACGGTTTAGTCAATGACAGAATAGTTCTCAGAGCATTTGATGAGAGATCATTCTAACATTTAGGTTCCAAAACAATTAATGAAGAGTATTTCCTATGTGCTCTTCAAGTTGTACTACAAGTAAATGATAGAACAACCATTCATACAAAAAATGATTGCATGAGAAAATGGAAATTGATGCTTTATTCAAAATTATTGTTCAATACAATGAAAGCAATAGAAGTAGTGTAAGAATTTTGAAGCTATCCACAAGAGCCAAGAATCACTTGCAATGAAAACAACTTTAAACACAAGAGAGAAATAATGAAATGCTATGAAGCCATATAATTGATTAGATGTGTATAAAATGGTACAATGCATTATTCATGTACAAATGAAAGAACTTGTTAGGACTCAATTTTGTCCTATCCTTTTTAGCTTGAGTCCCTTCATTTTGTGTGTCTTAGTAGTGTGTGACCCATTGTGGATAACTGATTTGAGCGAGTTTGAATGGGTTGTCTTACTTTTTATGGTGCGTTTGGATGTTGTATTAATGCACTCATGTTCATGTCTTGGTCAAATACCCCAGTTAAAATCCAAAATTGGCTAAGTATGGAGATTTTCGATTTGTTGAGCTTTTGGTGTTCCTCATGCTTGCATGCTTTTTCTATTGGCTTCGACTTCGCACTCACACCCTTGTAAAAGTGGCTAAGTGTCAATGTTGTTGGCCTTTCGTGTCGTCGAGGTTTCCTTTGCCTCTCAGCCGTCTCCTTAGTCCCCTCGATCTTTGAAGTTTGAAGCCTAAAATGCCTTTGCTTTTGTCGGACGTTTGGGTTGTTGACACTTTTCTTGCCCTCATACCTCTTTTGGTATCCGTTCCAATGTCTCCCAAACACTCGAAGTCTGCTTTGTAACGTTGCCTAAGTCCTAAGTCTTTTGGGCCATCGGTGTCTTCTATACCTTTATTCCTTTTTGGCATGCCTCCCTCCATCTTTTTGATCCTCAAAACCTTGTTGGGGTCTTTGTAAAAATGCCTAAGTCTTCAACCCGTTGGAGTTTCAGAGATCTTCCCTCGATACCACCTTGGCTTGTGGTATTAGTTATCCCCGATTCTCGATCCTTGACACTTCCCTTCCCCCTTTTTTTTGAGAATTTTCCAAAGTCTTTCGGGGGTCAGACTTTCAGCTTTCCCCTTAACTTGGTACTTGACCAATGATGAGCACATAGTTGTACTGAGAGGGGGGGGTGGAGAGGGGGGCAGTGAATCAGTATAACAACAATCTTTTTCTTTTTCAACCTTAATATCATAAGCATATTAATTGCATAATAACAACAACATAAGATGCAATATTTACATAACACAAAGAAACACGAGATTTACGTGGAAACCCTTGCGGGAGAAAACCACAGCAAAAATATTGCTTTTATTAATCTTCTTTTTACAAATTTGTAGGCACCAACCCCTCATTCAATTTGTGAGCACCGACTCATTGGAAGCACCAACTCCCACAACTGAATTTGTAGGCACCAACCTACTAGAGAGATACCAATATCTCCTTTAGGAAGCACCAACTTGCAAAGCAAATTATCGCCCTCTAAGTTGCTTCTTCAACATATGGTGGACATTACAATCTTCATTCTTTCACTCCATGATTCTTTCTCATAACTTAAATGTACTTGTATGATTACATATGCTTGCATATTCTTTCCACATACATACCTCTCATAAAACTTTCTTCAATATGCTTCATAATTCTGCTCCAAAATCTTCTTTATCTTTGCATGAAACCCTCTTCACAAATCTGCATAAATACTCCATAAATCTGCCATAAATACCTCATAAATCTGATTGCAAATCTCCCATAAGATTTCTTACAATCTCTTCATCCAATCTGCAAATTATCTCTTTATAATTTTCTCTTCACTTGCTGGTGTTTTTGATATATTGTTTGTTCTCCACACTCACAACTTCTCCACTTGAATGATCTGCCTTTATATCTTTAATGATTCTATGAAAGGGTGCAACTCTTTGAAATGGATACAACCATTTGACTAGTCATGTCTTAACTCCTTACAATCTCCTTATATAATCTGCAAATAATCTTCTTAAACTTTGCTCTTCATTTGTTTGGTGCATATGATATACTTATATGTCTTTTACACCACACTCCTTCATTTTCACACTATGCATTTCTTTTTCATTTTATATCTGTATGTCTAAATAAGTAGAGACAAACTTTTATGAAAGGTGATAACCTTCCAAACAAGCATGACTCTCCTTTACTAATCGCAGCCCCTTGTTAATCACATTTTAAACATAAGCGGTAGCTCCCTTAATATTAATCGGTCTTTTTATGATGAAATTCAGATCGTTGCCTTAAAACTTTTTTTTTTTGTCTTATTTAATTTTCGTCTTTTTCTTAATTTGTTTTATGTGACTTTGTAATGCAGCGCTCCTTTTTGTCTTTATTAAGATTGCTGAGTTTAATTAATTCAAAATATTTGGCAATCAGATTTTATTTAGACTTTGGGCGCCACCTTTCAATATTAATATGGAATCACAGCTCTTCTTAAAACACAATTGCTGCTTTATTATGATCGTTGCCTTTTTATTATCATCACTGCCCTTTTAATGTCCACTGCTCCTTATTCATATAATTACATTCACTCTTATTCATATAGGCATATCTTGTTTTTCTCCATAAAATAGTCTTCTTGATTTTATCTTTCTTATATATCTTTTTCTATTAATTTGCATGAATCTTCATGATGTCCATTGACTCTTGGTAACTTATAATTTAATTTTAATTGTGATTACCTCAGCGACTAATCCTTTTCTAAAGATCCTTCAGCATATGCGATTCCTTATCATACTCTTTGATCACGAGAGCCACCATAATGATCCCTCACATGCTTCACTGATATATGAGTATCTGCTTCAGCTTGTAGCTTGCTCATCTCCTGAAATGCATCATTAATTGTCTTGGTAAGAACAACACTATCTGTTGATGTATCATTAAGTTTTCTTTCCATCTTGTTAATTTTGGACTTCAAATGGGCAAATTCTTTCTTCAAATTGTTCCAATCAAACGTGGCTTCAAGATGAAGCTCCTTATTCAAAATTGTTCTTCCATATTCTTCTTACGAGTTCCAATCCTTAGCTGCGAATTTTTTATGTCCAAGATCATGCCTTGTTAGTTCTCTTTCGTGTATTATCTTCTTTTCAATTGTGATATATCCAGCTTTTTGACATTAATGACAACTATCACGTTTATTCACCTTTGACATCAATGACAATATTTCCAACAACCAAGCTTTCCCTCGACTCTCGACTTCCCCATTGCTCCTTTCCTTTTGCCTTTTGGCATTTTAGAGTTTCTCTTTCTCCTCCTCCTTATTGGCATGCGATATGAGAGAGGTCCAATGCTTGATGTCTGATAGGTTGCTATTGTCTTGGAGTTGGAGGTTTTCATGCTTCTCTCCATGGTTCGATGGTATGCAATAAGCTCGAGGCCCAATCCTCGATGACTTCCTTATGCCTTTGTTGGGGGTTTGAGAATTTTCATGCAAAATCATTCAAAAGTCCGATAAAGTTTGAAGCGATTATTTCACAGGTTTAGATAGCGCATGTCTCTTCTACCTGCTTCAACAACTTGCTTTAATGATATCGTTTTACCTAGCTACCATAATTGAATGTGGATGTCCTCCATCAATGCGGAACATCCATTTTGGGTGGGAATCATCCTCAGCTATGGATTTTGAATGTGCTACAATGCAACGAATTAGGGTTTGATACCCTACGGGTATTAAGGTACAATTTTTGATCATTTTCAAAGAGGTTGGCTTGGTTGTGGTCTCTAGACGCCAAGGAAGTTGTAGGGAAGCCATTGGCGCTAGTCCAGTTCATTTGTGGGTACAAGCTGCCGGAATCAAGGAAGATTGATATTGCAAGTGGGTTTTGTTACAAAATGTCTCTAGGGCATTAGGTGTATATTTAGGAAGATTTCTTGGTCATAGCCATACATTTTCCTTTGTCACATTTGTTGGTATGAGTGTAAGATTGGGTCAGATGAATGTAACGACATTCTGAAAATGTTGCAAGTATTCCATTGATCTCTCTCATTATATATATATGAATAAATGCAATTATGTTGTGGATTACGACAGACGTATGTTTTGTTACAAAATTTCATGATCTTTGTTGTATGCAAAAACATGGCTTCACTTTCTTTTATTTCAGTTTGTTTCTTCTGAATGTGCTATGATTCTTTTGCCCAATGGATAAAGCACCAGTTTGGAACCATTCACCAATCTCACATCAAACAAACGTAAATTAGTAGTGTAGGAGTAGGGGTAGTTTCTGTACATTCATAACCTCTTGATATAACCAGGGATCTATCTTTAGTAAGCCTCAAATGAATAGATTTCATGTGGGTTATGATTGTATATTGTTATCAGCTATATAGGGGTTTTGAGTAGTCTTTGGGATCAAGACATCAAGTTGAGTTTGGCTGTTATTATTTTATTATTGTTCATTTTATGTGATTTCAATACTTGTTAAGGTATAGCCCTATGATTTCAAAGTGTAGGAGATATAACCCACTCTCTTTGAGTTGGCCTTCAACCCTCCGTGGTTTGTTGATGAGCCAATTTCACTTGTGTGACGACAACCTTGGCCTTGTGAGTGAGATATGGTTTTAGGAAGTGGAGCAATGGTTTTGGGCCCAACACAACCCTTGTATATATAGATGCGGATGACACTCTAAGACAAACTAAGATAATGACATGTGTCTTAATCCTATGATATGTGACACAAAAAACAAATGACTTAAGTAAACTTAAGCATGCAAGAGTGATTAGGACCTAGAGGGCAACTAGTTAATGGTAATATACTCTGTTTAAGTAGTGTACATTAATGGTAATATACTTTGTTCACATCAACAAAGAGTACCTGTCCTAAATTAGTGCCCTTCCCCTGACAGTAGGTGCACTATTTGGAGGACCAACAGTTGTTGGTTAAGGCACAATCGGTGGTATTGCTGTTTATAATGACCATATAACCATTCATTAATGTCCACTGCCTAAACCCCAACAATTATAACAACAAAACTAAGCCTACATAACAACATATAATAATATAATATAAGGTGCTCTACAAATATAGGGTGGCTCTTATGCCATTATTACTTGGGACATGCACAAACGTGTATTTCATTATGGTAATTAGACATCTAAAGAAATATGTATTTGTTAATCTCTGGTATAAATTGTGGGCAAAGAGCAAAATACATGGAATATTGTATCTTAATTTGTGGTTGCTTACCCACAATGGTAGTTAGAATATATACTTTTCTTGATGGATTAATTGTGGGTTCTATTGGGCTCTTCACACTTAGAGGAAATAACAAAAGTGCAACCAAGTCTGTAAACTACAAACAAAAGAAACAAGTCATTAAAACTTCACATGCATACATAGTTATCCAACCTTAGCTATTATTCAAAAAATGGAGCAGAGAAGGCCCCAATACCATCTACTAAGATTGTCACAGCTGGGTCCAATGTGGACATCAATTGAGCTCATATCAGCCTATCAGCTGACAAATTGGGCGTGGTGAAGTCACTTTCTACGCTTAGATGATTATCCCTTATGATGACCCTCAAATTTTAATAAACAAAAGCAAATTTTTTGTTGAATCCTTCAAAAATGCCAACTCGATTTTCAACGCTTTGCTCACCAACTATGCCTTCCACACTCTAAGACTTAGCCGCTAAAATCTGCCAGAAGAATTATTCAAATTTAACAAAAACCATATCAGATTTGGTGCTGAATAACCCTAATTTAAGTACCTAACACCAATTAGTTTGGGTGAAGCTTAGGCCTCAATAACCATAGGGAGCCTCAACCAAGCTTGTTGGGGTAAATTTTTTATTGAAGGTTTGTGTAAGCTTTTTGTTTGGAAATTTCTTTTGAAATCTTGCAATCAGTTACTTGAATAAGGAACAAAGTGTCTTATGGGGTCCACACCCTATGAAAATAATTTGGAACCTCCCCTGAGACAAAAGGGGCCAGGAAATGCCAAACCAGACCACAGATAGACAGTCATTCACGGTTACTAGCTTCTAAGCTATTGAGATTCTCAAAAGCCAATATTTTAACCAGAGACCTCTCAATACAAAATGGAGCACAATAAACATATAACAATCACCTATAAAACTTCTTCAAGAGGAAATTCAAAATATAAGGACCCAGGGTGACTTAGAGATAACAAAATATACGGCTAGTCCTTTATAAATCACATCAAGGGCCATCCAATATTTGAGAAACAGAAACATCAATAGCAAATATCAAATGACCAAGCTTGGGGTTAATTCATTACAACTTTTTTCATAAGTAGTGGGCCAAGCTTTATAAAACTTACAAATACATAACTAGGGTTTGTTGTTGAATTGTCCTAATTGAAGCCCTCCTAATTGAGGATTTGGAAAAATTTGTAAGGGTTGTATGCATTGGTTACAGAGACAAAAGTGTCATATATAGGTTTAAACTCAAAAAGGGTAGAAATAAGTAAATTGACTAAATATATAAAGAAAATTGCATATAATAACATAAAGATTATCAGTATATTATCAGCTAAATTGATAACAACAAATTGGCCATCCGCATACTAATCGGTCTTGTGAAATAGTCTAAACCCATGGCACTTAAATCTTTAATAGGGAGGGTCGATGCTACAGGTGACAATATTAATGAGAACTAAGACAATGTGCAATATTAATGTTTTAAATTATTTGCAAATAATTTAAAATGAAAAGTGTTGTAATTTTTCCCAAAAATATTGAATTATAGGAAAAAAAATTACAAAAAACGGAAAACTAAGCAACCAAGTCCAATTTAATTAGCTCATACGTTTAAAACCAATTAAAACTAGAAGATTTGTGAACGGTATAGTCTCTGCTTTGATTAGGACTAGAAGTGTCAAAATATCCTAGTTTAGCGGACCAAAGCTTTAAGAAAAAAAGAAAAACAATACAGAAGTTCAAAACCCTAACAATGTGCAAACACAACTAAAAAACCCTAAAAGGAAACTGTGTTAAATGAGGTTAGAGAACGGGAACTTTAGCCAAAAAAGCAGGAAAAACCTGGCAAAGATTTTGCTGCTCAAGTGTTGTTTTTTGAAACTGTTGTTTCTATCACTACTTGTGATTCGAACTATCAATGTTGTATGGTCAATAAAGTGGGTGACTGACAAGACTCTATAGTGAAATTGGAATGCGTTAAAAGCCTGGTATGGTGAGAATTTAATGTTTGTGAAGTCAAGTTTAATTGAAAACAATTTTTAGTTTTTTTTCTTTAAATTGAAAGAAATTATATAGATAATGTCAGTAAGCTGTCAAAAATAAACAAGAAATAAATAAACAGTTAATAGTTCATCAAGAACAAAATAACTGTCTATAACATAACAAAGATTTGAAAAAAAAAAAAGATTTAGTTCTTGTATAATTATTTTAAATCTTGATAGCTTTTTTTCTGGTTAGGATAATAATAATTTCTTTTAAAAAGTTTACGTTTAAATAGTAATAGGTATTTTAATTTAAAAATTAAATTATTACTAATATAGATATTTTAAATAATATATATCTTTATGCAGCCGCCATTATAGATCTCTGCCACTTTGATCACAAACGATATGAGATGGTTAGTGCTGCCACTTGGAAACCTATCTTGGCTTTAGTCATTTTGGCACAAAAAGTTTTGTCACTAATACAATTTTGTGGCCTCATTGCTAGTGATTGATGAGAGGATGCTACTTGACCTCCAACCTCCTATGCCTCCATCCTCTAGTTGATTTTCTACTTAATAAATTTGGCTTTGAAGCTCAATTTTAGAATGCCCCTTCCCCCATCCCCCGCCCCCCTCCAAGATGGATGTTGTGTAAAGCAATAGTGTGTCCAATTACAGTTGAGGCAATTTTTTTTTTTTTGTAATTTTTCGACACTCTTGCATTTTGACACAACCATTGAAGACTCATGAAAATGGACCCTATACAAAATAATACAATTTGAATTTTAGACCATGACACAAATTTATCTCCTTATGAACAGTATCTAACCCCCCTTTAATCAAAATAAAGTCAAAGGTGTCAGACTCCACTGATAATGCACCTTAACTATAACACTTTTAACACATTGACATTATTCAAATACCATTATTTAGACAAATTATTTTATAAAACCAAACAACTAACAAACCCAACAACAATACCAAGAATTTGGAATGCTTAAAAGAAGTCAAGAACAAAAAATGAAGAGAGAAGATTACAAGGGAGAAACGTCTCATTTACCTACACCACCACAACATAATGGAGAAGCACCTACATGAGAGATCGACACCACCCATATGTTCTTTCCTTTCCTTGCATAACAACATTGTATAGTTCCATTAACTAGCTAACAAATATCAAATGCCATGGGATGAATCTTTTTAGTAATCCATCAACACACAACAAGATGAACACTATCAGACACTGCTGCACTCAATTGACTAATCAATATATTTACATAAAAATATTTTTCACTCTATTGAATTAAACTTTTGATGAATTTAAAAAGGGCAATTTACCATGATCTCTCAATTGTGTCTGAAGAATTTCAAAGGCTGTGGTCAATACTCTCAATGAAATGTCAATACTACATTTCTAAATGTTTGCTCGGATGACTGCTGTGCAAATAACTGAAGACTAAAATGTTTGCTGAGATGATAAATCACCACACAAAAGCAAAACCAAATTATTCAAATCTGCATGCTGAAATCATATTCACATCCCTTATTTTCCATGCAAAACTTCTCTCTCATTATGCAAGATGTATTCAAAACTTTTCTGGGTTTTGTTCTCCTTTGTGTCTAAGCTTTCTAGAACATTTTGAGTTTATATTTTTCATTAAGTATTGAGAGAAAAATTACAATTTTACTGAACTGACAGTAAAAGAGATATTTGGATGCCCTGCTTGCTACCATGAGAGAATTTAGGAGAAAATTTAACACACAAAATCATTATATTTCTCTCCTTAATTCGTTCATTCATACATTAAATATTTATAGGATTTTCATATTCTATATTATAGGGAACCTCTATAACAATTCCTAAATATACGAGTCATTTTAACAGCTCATAATAAAAACAAATACTCACATAACCAATATCACATACTAACAAACCTAACAAATGATGTAATATTCGTAACGACCTTTGGCTATGAGTAATTTACTGATTTTTGTTAAATTTTAATGATCAGATTAAAGCACAGAAAATTAATTCAAAATCAGACACAACAACACAGCAGATACCCTGGGAAAACCCTCCTCTTGAGGGAGAAAAACCCAGCAATAATATATCACTTATATATTGAATTTCACCAACAATGATCTCCTTACAAGAGGTCAATTTGCAGACCAGAATATAAGCACCAGATATGATGCAACACAGAAATACAATAAGATAATTCGCTGATGGAGAAACTCAGCCTTCAACTATGATCTGCACTTGTAAATAAACTTGCACTTGACTTGTGACGAATATACTTGAATGGAAATGAATGATAAACAAGGAGAGAACCATCGAATATATATACAATATGGAAAGGTCGTCACTCTTCAAATTAAGTCGGCCATCATAGAGAAAGGCGCCTCTTCATTAAGTCGTATCCAATGAGCAAGAAGTCAGCCACATAAGGAATCATGCCATTTCAAGTTGGCTTGATAACAAATGAATTTCTTTATTGAACGTGCCTCTTGAGTGAATCGATGTCTCAATAAATTAAATAGCTCTAAGCTATGATTTAATTTATTAACATGAAACAAAGGAGATCGCTGGAAGAATATGACCGACGCTGTCATTAACATCAACAATTTTACCAATGTCAAACCTTCCCATAATGCCGTAGTCTCTGCAATGTTATTAGATTTGGTGCACAAGGATGAAAGAGCCTCCTTTTGTAAAGGCTCAACTTTCAATCTTAACATTGCACCTGACCTAGCTTGGTCTGGATTACCCCTTGCTGGTCCGTCAAAGTTTAGTTCATAAATCCTAATCTTGTTCTTTTCCAAAATAGATTCTTTAATCCTAATGTATTTTTCTATTATACCATCAATAGGATTTGGTAGTTAGACATATTTAAAATGCACATATTTTTATATTATAAATTGTGGACAAAGAGCTTGTACATAGAATATT
The DNA here is from genome assembly GCA_007258455.2 of Sequoia sempervirens. Lineage (NCBI taxonomy): Eukaryota > Viridiplantae > Streptophyta > Pinopsida > Cupressales > Cupressaceae > Sequoia > Sequoia sempervirens. Next base: position 57,541 of record VDFB02390845.1, on the reverse strand, counting down.
TTATATTGACAATTTAAAGTTACAAGTTCATATTAGTTTACTTCTAAGTCACTTGATTCAAATTTCTGTTGAAATTTGCTGACAATAAAATTTAGAAACAGCTTGTTATAGAGAAGTGACAAATAAAATTTATTCATATTTTCAATAAACAAAAGTAGACATTTTATATACAATGTATAGCTTAATATTTGTAAATTAGGAAAAAACTCTAAACAGAAAAAAAAAGGAAAAAAATATTTTTAATGATTTTTCTCTCAAGTTTTTAATTCAATGAATTAAAAAAAACTCGAACAATTGAAATGAATTTATAAGTATTTCAACAAATTTCTATTGTAAATACCAAATACCAAATACAACAATGACATTTTTAAATCAGTGACTATGGTTTTTCTCTAAATTCATTTATTTACCGAGTTGATGTGTAGACCATAGTTTATGAATTCCCTTCAAATCAGATCATTTTAGATTTCATGGTCTTGAGGGACCAATGTCTCGTTTTACACTTGTTCCATGGGGACATGCCCCTCCCAAAAGAACTAGGTGTTTTCGGGATGGGAATGTTTCGGAGACATGGGGACTTGGGGGAAATGTCCCATTGCCATCCCACCCTGACAATAAGTACTTGAGGACGTTTTTAGGACATTCCCTTAAAGAGAGGATGTTTTTGGGACGTCCCCTTGGTTTGGAGATGTCGTTGAGACATCCTTGAGATGCTCAAGGGACTCCTAGGCTCCCCCATGGAAAATTAGTAAAAAAATCATTTATTTAAATCAAATTTTTTTTTGGATCTTTGTGCCACAAACCCTAACCCTAATGGTCTACGAGGCCCAACTACACCCAAAACTATAACATATTAAGCCTCTAAGCATCTTTGTGCCACAAACCCTAACCCTAATGGATCTTTGTGACTTATAAATGGGCATCTAAGCATCATACCAAATCACTCCCAAATCATCCCCAAGTTTCAAAAATATTAAGGATTTGGTGTTTTAAAAAAAAAAATGATAAAATTATGAAAATGGTGTGCGCTATGATGGTTTGTGTGGTTTTGAAGGCCTTAATTTGTGCTTGGTGGTGTTGCCTCTTGTTGGTAAACAAATTTGTCATTGCAAATTTCAATGTGACTCACCCAATAGGTAGTGACAACTATTCCAATAGTTGGAGAAGTTGTTATTGGACTAAGAAATTTCCTTTGCGTTTGAGAGGGGCAACTCCCCCCTAAGATTAGGGATTTTAGGGCTTTTGTGTACTTTTAACTTGAAAGTACAAAAAGGAAAAGGAAAAAATATTGAAGGAAATTGAATAACAAAAACCCTAGTGGTTTTAAGGTTTTAAATTGCTCTATGGTGTTCAAATACTAATTCACCCCTTCCTCCCCCTCCCCCCTCCTCCACTCTCAGTATTTGCTGTGTGATCTTCAAATGGTATTAGAACTAGTACCTTCTGCAAAAGCTTAAAAGCTTGAAGGTTGTTTTTGTGTGGTTGCAAAATGAATGCTCTGGAAGGACTAGCAACGAATAGGGCTCCTCTATTTAATGGTACCAATTATGCTTTTTGGTGTGTTAGAATGCGAACATACTTGATGTCTCTAGGATTTGATGTTTGGAACAGCGCTGTGTCTGGTTACACACCTCCTTAGAATCCTCCATCTACTGCTGATGAAAAGAGAGCTTTTGAATGCAACGCAAAGGCTATGAATGCTATTTTGTGTGGATTGTCAGAATTAGAATTTGTGAAAGTCATGCACTGTGATAATGCTCAAGCGATGTGGGATAAGCTTAAAAATGCTTATGAAGGAGATGAAAAAGTGAAAAAGGCCAAGCTTCAGACTCACCGGATGCAATTTGAGAGTCTGAAAATGAGAGAGGAAGAGAATGTGGCTGCTTATTTTCTGAGAGTAGATGAAGTTGTGAACTCTCTTAAGGGTCTCGGTGAAAAGGTTGAAGATAGTGTTGTCATTCAAAAGATCTTAAGGTCTTTACCTTTAAGATTTGATGCAAAGATTTCTGCTATAGAAGAGATAGCCGACCTTGACAAAATGTCTATTGATAAGCTTCATGGTATTTTGACAGCTTATGAAATGAGAACGATTACTAAATCTTCATCCAAGAAAGAGGCAGCCTTCAAAGCATCTAAGAAAGGCAAACAAAAAGAACAAGTATCAAGTGATAGTTCGGATGATGATTCTGTTTTAGAAGAAGCTTTGTTCATGAGAAAGTCGGAGGAGGACTCCAGAAAATACAAGAAGAAAATGCCTCTCAAGTGTTTTAACTGTGGAAAGGAAGGACACTTTGCTGCTAAATGTCCATTTGCTGATGACATCAGTTATGAAAAGAAATCTAAATACAATAACAAGAAGTATAATGGAAAAGAAAAGAAGACTCTAAAATCCAAAAGAAGTCTATATTTAAAAGAAGAAAGTGATTCATCAGAAGGAAGTGATGAAGAATCTCATAGTGAAGAAATTCTGTTTATGGCCTTGGAAGAAGCACCTGCTGAAAATCAGATTCAAGAGAATGAAGAACATGCTGATGAAGAAGAAGAGGGAGTTGATTATGAGTTAGAACTGATTGTTGCCTTAGATGAAATCAAGAAACTAAAGAAGAAAATTCAAAATTTGAAGCTGCTGCTCCAAGAAAAGAGTGAAGACAAAAAGAAGATATCTCAAGCACTTGAGGAAGCTGAAAGAAGGTGATTGATCTTAAAAATCAGATTGAAGAAGCTGAAAAGCTGACCGTTGATTTGAAAGTGCAGAATGAAGAGGCAAAGAAGATTCAAGATTTGAAAAATCAGATCAAGCTAAAAGAAGTTAACTGTGAGAAACTTGAAGCAGAGATTGTTTCTCTCAAAAAGTTCGACAAATCTACATTGCTGAACCATGAAAGTATTAATTAGAAAAGTTCTCTATCTTTGGATGATCTCTTGGCCTCACAAAAACAGTCTACTGATACAGGTGGAGTTGGCTATGGAGGAGGTGAATGTTCTAAATCATCAAAAGAAGGACAGCAGACCTTAAACGCTGGTAGCTCAAAGGTTTCTTTTTCTAAAATCAGAAATAATGCTTCCAAATGGCCTCCTACCTCTAGACAAGCACATATGACGCTGGTAGCTCAAAGGTTTCTTTTTCTAAAATCAGAAATAATGCTTCCAAATGGCCTCCTACCTCTAGACAAGCACATATGACCAGGCTTAACAACCCCTTCTTTTATGGTTATTGTTATGCTTGTAATTATTTTGGACACAAGGCAATGAACTGTAGAGTGTCTATTAGAAATGATTTCAGACTTGTAAATAGGAACCCTTTTGCTCCTTTGAGAAATTACAATGTTGTTTGTTATAAGTGTAATAATCTTGGACACAATGCAAGGGTTTGCAATAGTGGTATGGTAGATTTTTCAAGGAAGATTCTAAGGACATTGCAATGGAAAGCACCAAAGTTTGGAGAAAGAAGGAGAAACAAGCTGCAATAAATTCTCTGATTGTGCAAACAGCCCTTCTAGCACAAAATGAGAAGGACATTTGGTATGTGGATAGTGGCTGCTCCAGACATATGACCAGAGATGAGAGTAAGTTCTTAACTCTTAAAAGGTCAAATGGTGGTAAGGTAAGATTTGGTGGAAACTCATCTGCTAAGGTTGCTTGTAAAGGTACTCTGATGCTGAATGATGGAAAGACTAAAATTGGGAATGTACTGTTTGTAGAAGGCTTGAAACATAATTTGCTTATTGTCAGTCAATTTAATGATCAAGGTCACAATTTAACCTTTAGTTCTGACTGTTGCAAGATTAGTAAAGATGGTGTTGATATTGCTAAAGCCAGTAGGGAAGCGAATAACTTATATATTCGTGATGATGCTAAAAGTGAAACTTGTTGTTTGAGTTTACTTGATGAATCTTGGTTGTGGCACAGGAGACTTGGTCATATAAATTTTGACAGCCTTGTTCAGATCAGCAAGAAGGAGATGGTGAGAGACTTACCAAAACTCATTAAACCATCTGACAGTGTGTGCAAAGATTGTCAGTTGGGTAAGCAAACTCGTAGGAGTTTCAAAACAAAGGAGTACTCAAGTACAATGCCTCTAGAGCTGGTTCATACTGATTTGTGTGGACCAACAATGACAACAAGCATGCAAGGTGAGAGATACTTTATACTCTTAATTGATGACTACTCACGTATGACTTGGGTGGCATTTTTGAAGGAAAAATCAGAAGCATTGGAGAAGTTCAAAGCTTTTAAAGCTTTGGTTGAAAATGAGAAGGGATTGAAAATCAAATGCTTGTGATTAGATAATGGAGGTGAGTTTACCTCGAATGATTTTGTAAGTTTTTGTGAGGAGTTTGGTATCAAAAGACAATTTTCAGCTGCTAGGACACCTCAACAGAATGGGGTGGTTGAGAGGAAAAACAGGTCAGTTCAGGAGATGGCTAGAAGCATGATGAATGAATCTAAGGTAAGTGATTGCTTTTGGAAAGAAGCTGTTCATACAACTGTCTATTTTCAGAACAAAAGTTTGGTAAGGGCAAAGCACAACAAGTCACTGTATGAATTATGGAATGGCAAGGCAGCAATTATTAAGCATTTTAAGATCTTTGGCAGCCCTTGTTTTTGATTAGAGGATAAACAAGTTTTGAATGGACTTGAAACCATTTAACAACAGGTTTTGAATGGACCCGAAACCATCACAGGTTTTGAAGGGACCTGAAACCCAAGCTAAGATGGTCAAGTTCCCGAAGAATAGAATCAATAACATCCAACAACGAAACATAGAAGTAACCAGCCATCAACCAACAAACAACCCAAGATTTTACATGGATCTTGAACCCCTTGGTTTTGATGAGACCAACAACTCACTACAACAAGGTTTTGGCGGGGACCTTAAACCCAACATATAAGGGTTTTGAGAGGATCCCTTAACCTAAAACATGGGTTTTGCGTGGATCCCATAATCATGAATGAAGGTTCCCACCATAAGACAGCCACAGGCCGAACAACTCAGAGCATCAAACAGCCCCCAAGATCTACACTCTGCATCTTCCTTGCAGCCCTTCCCCATCTCCATATGAGAGGCATTCTTAAACCAACACATCTCCTCCCAAGCAACCCCTCTCCACCTCAATAGAAGAGGCATTCACCTCAATAGAATGAGCTAAAGAAGAAGAAGAAAGAAGATGGAAAGAATACCACCCCCAACACTAGCAAACCGCCTCTCCCTTGCACACCTTCTCCACCTCTATAGAAGAAGCATCCACCTCCATAGGATTAACAAGAGAGAAAACGAACAGCTGATAGCAAAAAACTTTACTACCAGTCAATAACCTCACCTCTATAGAAGACTTTAGCAACAAAATAGTGGAGGTCCTTGGCCAAAAAAAGCAGGGGCTAAGAAAGAACAACCAATAAACATTCAAACCCCTACACAAACAAAACTGGAGAGAAACCTCCAGCCAAGATTTACTCACAGTCGCCATAGGAAATAAGAAGCTAGCAAAAGAACAAGAGGCAGCATCACCAAAACTAGGGAAGAGAGGCACCTCCAAGGGAAACGAAAGGAAACAAGCTTCAAAAAACGCCAGCCTAGTGGCAACAACCGCAAGATTTGAATCCAGGCAACACTGTGGCTCTCCAAACAGCATCAAAATCCATGCTTCGTTTACCCAAGACAAAGCCCTACCCCTAGAAAGAGGAAAGTCTCCCTCTTCCACCTCATTAATGCAAAAAGAGGAAAAACTCCAGGCCTGGGAAGCAAAGACAAACCCCTTGCCACCAGCCCAGATCAGAACCTTCCAATACGGCTCCAAAAGATCTTCAAGAAACAGAACAAGAGCTGTCCCAAATAAACCGCCAAGGCACCAAAAACTATCCTCAGCAATCCAAGACCCAGAAAATAGGAACCTAGCAATACAAAACCCCACAAGAGGAGTCAAAGAATCCACTGCTACACACCCAAAAGAGGAAACACCAGAATCGCCACATGTGCAGCAGGGACAAGGGCCTCCAACAGCTGCCAACACTCGATCATCACAAGATAAGGCAACAAAAGCCCCGGGTAAGGTCATGCCACTAGAGAGAAACAAGGCTCGGGCCAAAAAATCGCCCTCAACCAAGCACAGGCAACAAGAAGAGCCGCCAAGGAACACCACGCAAGGCCCACCATCAAGCTCCACAATCTCATCTTGGCCCATAGTCAAGAAAGCAACAATGAACACCTGAGGGTAGAAGCCACAGAAATAGCTGCGACCCGAGTAGCAGAGCCAAGCACCCGAAAGAGACCCAACAGTAGCACGAGAGAATAGCCAGCGGCTCCAACAAACCCCAACTCCCTCCATGACCGTGTTGGCCCCATCTCCCTCCTCATCGTCATCGTCCCCATCGCTGCCCTCGCCTTCATCTTCGCCTGATTTCAAAATCAGGCCTCCGCTCCCACTCCCGCCCAACGCCTTCATCGTCAAAGTATATATTCTTTGGCAGCCCTTGTTATATTAAGAGAGATGAGGATAATTTAGGCAAATTTGATCCTAGAGTAGATGAGGGTATTTTTCTAGGATATTCCTCAAAAAGTAAAGCCTATAAATGTTTTAATAAGAGGTTGCATAAGATAGTTGAAAGCATTGATGTAAAAATTCATGAGATTGCTAACTCCTCTGAGAAATTGCAAAGTTGTGATGATAGCGTGCTAGATGATGAGGCTGAAAATGTTGATCAACAAAATTCTACCAATACACAAATTGGGACAGCAAGCAACAATGCTGTAAATACCCTTGATGACAATCATGTTGATACAACAGTTGCATGAGCTGGCCAAACAATTTCAAATGATAGAAATAAAACCTCTATCAGGATTTCTCTCAAGACTACATCAAGATTTGTTGAAAAGAACCATCCTATCAATCAGATTATGCAAGAGGACAGACCTAGAGCATCAAGAAGGAATGTTAATTACTATGAAGATGATATTTCACTGCTGTCCATGATTGAACCAAAAACTTTTGAAGAGGCAGCAAAAGATAAATCATGGGTAGATACTATGAAGGAAGAGTTAGATCAAATCCAAAAGAGTGGAACATGGGAGCTTGTCCCAAGGCCTAAGGACAAGAATGTGATTGGCACAAAGTGGGTTTTCAAGAACAAGTTAAATGAGGATGGTCAAGTGGTGAGAAACAAGGCAAAGTTAGTGTGTAAGGGTTATGCTCAGGTTGAAGTTATAGATTTTTGATGAAACCTTTGCACCAGTTGCTAGATTAGAGGCAATTAGAATGTTCTTAGCTTTTGCGTCCTTTAAAGGTTTAAAGTTTTTCAAATGGATGTTAAATCTGCCTTTTTGAATGGTGATTTAAATGAAGAAGTTTATGTAGAACAGCCTGATGGTTTTGTTTTGTCAGAGAATCAAGATTATGTGTAAAATGGAAGATTGTACTCCTGTAAGTACTCCAATGGTAACAGGCTACAAACTTAGTAAAAATGATGAGTTCTCGGATGCTAATCAAACACTATACAGGTCTATGATAGGAAGTTTGTTGTATGTAACAGCCACTAGACCTGATATAATGCAAGTTGTAGGCTATGTTGCAAGGTTTCAGGCTGCCCCTAAGGAAACACAAGTTCATGCAGTTAAAAGAATTTTCAAATACCTCAAAGGTACTATGGAATATGGCCTTTGGTATCCTAGTGGAAAAAATCTCGCATTAACAGCCTATATAGATGCAGATTGGGGTGGCTCTGTTGATGACAGGAAGAGCACAAGTGGAGGTGCTTTCTTCCTTGGGAAGTGTTTAGCTTCATGGCACAGTAAAAAGCAAGCCTCTTTTTCTCTTTCAATTGCTGAAGCGGAATATATAGCAGCAGTGTCCTGCTGCACACAGGTCCTTTGGATGAAGTAGACCTTGAAAGACTTTAAGGTAGATTTTAGTCATCCCATTTCTATTTTTTGTGATAACACGAGTGCTATTAACACATCTAAAAATCCTGTTTTGCACTCTAGAACTAAGCACATTTCGATCAAATATCATTTCTTGCGTGAACAAGTCAGTGATCTGTAGGTAAAGCATGAATATGTTTCTATTAAGGATCAGCTTGCAGATGTTTTTACTAAGCCCTTGCCCAGAGATACTTTTGAAAGGTTAAGATAGTAGTCAGGAGTGGTTTCACTCCATCATTGAAGGGTTGTATTACTCAGGGGGAGTATTCATTGTATTATTCTATGTCCCTCTTTTGTGTTTGCAGACTTCATAAAAGTTTTATATCAGTTTTTAGTTACATTGCAGCCTTGTTTCAGTCATTGATGTCAAAGGGGGAGTAGGTTTCAGGGGGAGAAATTCCTTTGGTTTCTGATGGAGTTGGTGTTGCCATCAATGACAAAAAGGGGGAGATTGTTGGAATTTTTGTCATTGATGTCAAGGTTTAATTGAGCTGGTTGCCTTTTTGGTTGAGCTGCTTGAGCTCTCTACTTGCCTGCTTCAACTATTTGTGTGTTTGGTTGAGCAGCTTGAGCTGGGTGGTTGTATACTTGAGCTGCTTGCGTGTCTGCTTTAGCTATTTGCTAGCCTACTTGTCAACATACGTGCCAAATGTCAGCATAAGTGCCAAATCATCCTATGCCATCTCAACTTTGAAAAGTCTTTGTCTTGAGGTCAATTATATATGTATTTGAATTTAATGAAACTCATAAGGTGTCGTGTAACCCATAAGGTGTTTGAATTTAATATCAAATCACTTGGTGGTGGCTTAAGCCAAAAGTATAATAGTGTTGCTACGATTTTAGAAGGGGTTGACAGATGTTTTAGGGTGGCAGAGCCGACTACAAGCCTTTGTGGTTTTTAAAAGTATATTCAGATCACTCTTTATTTAGATAGTGACATGAAGTATGCAGTTGGGGGTTAAAAAGGTGGCTAAAAGAATTAATATAGTATATTTATCATGGCAGTGAACTTAATTTGAGAAGCATAGGCTGTTGGAGATGTTTTTTTAATGTTCAGAAATTTTCATTTGGGGGTGCTGCGGGTATAAGACGTGTTTTCTAAGGAATATTCATTTTGCTTTATTGGGTGATTTATGCTAGTTGAAAGCATCTATTTTTGGATTGACATATGTTCGATGAACAATTTCAAATATTTAAAAAAAATGAGATGTGTCTTTATTGGCACTGGGTGAAGAATATATCGGGTTTATTGTGGTGGCTCATTTCTTCTAATTATTTCCTTTGAAACGTTTTCTTTATGCAATGATTGATATCGTATTTCCTTCTATTGTGCGTTGGCATATTTCATATGAGGCGGCAATTTTGTTTCTATTCTTTTCCCTACCAGAATCGTTGTGTAAGAGTATCGCTGGAAGTATGTGTCTTGATTTATGCATCTCTATTATTGCTAATGATTTAGGGAGATGCATTATCTTTGGTGGTTGAAAAAAATATGTTTATTTTATTTTCTGACGAAATATTTGGCTGAGAAGTATTCTTTTAGATTTCTGAGTTTGGTGTGCAACGACATAAAAAGGGGGCATTTGATATTTCGAAAAGATTATTATTTTTGGAGTGCGGCTGATTTTATTGATTGAGACTTTTGGGTTTCATGTTTTGTTTTTGGGAGTTACTTGTGTTAGTTTTTTTGAAGAATGGAGATAGAGCTTTTGGATGTTGTTCTGGGTGAGATTTCAGTCTAGTCAAAAAATTGATGTTCTCTCTTTCTGGATACAAAAATTTTCTGGGCTGGTTATATTGAAAATTTTTGCTAGAAAATTTTTGTTTTTTGGGTCTATCTAAGTAAGCCAATGATACCTGGGTGTGGTGTGTCTACAACAGTAAGATTTTTCAAAACATGAATGGTGAAGATGTTTTAGATTAAGCAGTTTATGCGTAGGTGTTTCATTGAGGTTGGTGCTCTGTAATAGTTCTGTGAGTTGGTGCTCACTCTTTGTAACTTGGGTTGGTGCCCAATTTGTTATTGAAAGAATTTGTTGAACCGTGGTTTTTTACCCGAAAGGGTTTTCCACGTGATAATTCTTGGTGTCTCTGTCTTTATGCTTTCCTTTTCTCTAAGTTTCAGTTTTAAGGTTTTAAATTGCTCTATGGTGTTCAAATACTGATTCACCCCCCGTCTCAGTATTTGTTGTGTGATCTTCAATACCAACTAGTACTTCACAACTTACTACAACTTACAAGAGGGTTTCACCACAAAGCATGTTTTAGATATGCAACAACAATGAAAGAAGGGTAACAAACCTCAACATATAAGGAGATAAGTTCTTCAACACATTCAAATCAAGATGGTAAGGTATGATTGTGTTCATAATATTAATTGCACAATTTATATATGTTTCAATAGATGAATAGTGGTTTTTCCACAAAGATATCCAAGTGCAAGAAGTTTGTTATATGTTTTGTTTTGGTTCCCATCTAATGATCTCATATTGTCACAGAATGTAAGTTGTCAGCCACTTTGACCATGAAATCCTATAATCTTGCCTCTGTCCATACGAAAGGGAAAAGTAAGCCCCTTGTACTTTCCATACGGTTCATATTTCTTAAAATTGCTCCCAAATGTTAGTGACCTTATCACAGGTGGAGAACCTTGGGAAATGGGACCATAATGCCCACTCATTGAAGTGAGTACCATCTTTAGGATAATCCAACTCATTCTTGTCAGTTTTTATTTTATTTCGTTTTATTTCCATCATGCCTTTTAGACCAAACAACAACGCCATTTCCATAATCACCACAAGCCAACTTCATTGTTATTAGTAGGATAAGTGATGTTCCCATATCATTAAGTACATCTGAATGCCATTGGGTGAAAAGGTTGTTTTACATGAATGTGTTCGTTGTAGGAGCTATAAATAGAGGCTTTTAAAAGTCCCATGCACACATATGCAGTTCAAAAGAACATTGCATTTACCACTTGCTACCTTAGCAAGTGTGTTGCTGATAGTGGAGCAACTACCATAGCATCAACACATTATTTGGAGTTCTTTATGCAATACAATGTCACCTATCTTTCTCCCACTAGACCATCCATCATCAACAATGTAAAAATTAACATTAACAGGAAGAGATATTTTATCAATGAAATGCAAAGCAGATTATGTGGCTACTATTTTGACTAATGACCATTCACATAGACTGTGGGCGAGAATTCCTAATTTAATCACTGCCACACTTCCACTTGTGGCTAGAACTATTCTCGGCTTACGAGAAACATTAATATGTGTTTCGTGTTCATCAAATGGACAGGTCATTTCATCCATTCTTTGAAATGTTTGGATGGATATATTGATTTTAAAGGCATCATCTAGAGGGCATTCCTCTCTCTTCCATGCTTTGATCAATAATTGTATCCATGCATTCCATTTAACTACATTGATTTGCTGCGGTGGAGTGAAGGTTGGCAAAGGTTGTGGACTTTGGCTTTACGTCTACCAAGAGCATTTGCTTGAAAGTTTCTAAAACCTTTTCCCACACATTCATTGCATTCCATGAAATGACATCTTTTTGGGATTTTAATCAAATAACTCCCCATAACCTGTCAATGTTTCCATGTTTTGCATGCATATCTGCCAATTGTGTTTGCGAAGACTTTTAAATGCATTTATTTTGTGAATATCCTGCAATGTAGTCATTCTGTGAGACAACATCTATTCAAGGCATTATGTCAAACAGTTCACATACCTTCTCTATGCTGCTCCGTTTTGCAGATATGTTAGGTAAAGAATTTGTAACTATGATATTTGATAAAGCTCCCCCTTTCTTTGTGCCTAAATATAAATTTTTTACTTGTTCTAAATGCTCTCCCTTGGCAAGCTAAGAGGATGCTAGTGTGGGTTGTGAAATTTGGCTTTACAACTGTCAAATGCATTAATTGAGAGTTTATAAAGAATTTTCAACAAATCTATTCTGTACATATCTAGCGGTCATTGCATGTCATGAGATGACATCTCTTCAAGGCATCCTATCAAACATTTCTTATGCCTCGTGAAAACTTACACGTTTTGCATGTAGATTTTCTGGAGTAGCTGCAACTACAACATCTAACAAAACCTTCTTTATTGCACTTTGATGGATATTCATCTCTGTTTCAAAGCTTTCAATGCCTTTTTCTTAGATCTACAACTATGGCATTTTTTCAAACAGTTTACGCACCTTGTGCATTCTTCCATATTTTGCATGAATGTTGACCAGAATATTCGCAACTATAACATATAACAAAGATTCCTCTATTCGTTATGCTTTAATGGATGTTCATATCCTGTTCTCAAATCTCCTAATTTGGCGTAGGCAGTGAGGATATTGTCAAAGATTCTTTGGCTTTACACCTGCGTATTGCCTTTGCTTGAAAGTTTCTAAAGAATTCTTCAACAAAACCACCATGGTGCATGCATCATGCAAACATTGCATTCTATAAACCAATTTCTTTGAGGCGCCTCTGTCAAACTGTTCATACGCCTGCAAAATGTTGTAAAATTTATCTTTTGAAGAAAACCATTTTAATGTGTTGGCAGGAAACCATATTTCTTTGAGGCTTATTGTCAAGCATATTAAAATAATATTTATTATTTAATTAATGCTCAATAGTGTATGATATTATAATCTTCATGATAAGATCGTTTTATTGATCTTCTTCAGTTTCTTTTAGAAACTTGCTATTCTTGTAAATCTTTGTAAATTATTTATTGAGCTTTTTGCTCCAATGTAAATATATCGATTTTTTACCATCTCGTCTTTTGTAATATGGTAGCAGAGCAAAAATCGATTTTGGTGCCATTTGTGATTTAAAAAAAAATAAAATCATCTGTGTTCTGAAAAAAATCGTTTTTTTTTTCCTTATTTGAAAATCACGATTTCGCTTTTTTCGTCGGATTCAAAATGCGTTTTTCTGTCAACCACTCGATTTCTTCTGTAGTCTTGGCTGCACGAAGGGTTTCTAGATCGAGTATTTCTGACGTTATTCTCTGCGACGGATTTCCCTTTTGAATCGTGTGACTTTTCTTTGGTTTCTTAAGGATTCGTGGGCATCTCTTTCTGCGTCGGGATTTCCTAAGTAAATCTTCATATATTTGGACGCGTTTTTGGATACGTTTTAGGACACGTTTCTCTGCCTAGTTCATGATTTCCTTGGCGCGATTTATTCCAATTTTTCATGAGCTTCAATCTCTGTATTTTTGGGCTCGGTTTTTGCACGGTCTGGCCGCGATTCTTCTTCTTTTTGGGCGCGTTTTTTTTTTTGTTGAAAAATTCCCCGTATCTTTCTTAGTTTTTGATGCGTTTTTTTTTATGGAGTATTTTCTGCAAGAAGAAATTGATCCTCTGTTGAAATTTCTAAGTAGAAAAAAAAAGTGTCTGGTGGCTAGGGTTTTGAAAAACCCTTTGTTTTCCAAGTCAAAATTTTTTTCTAATCACAAATTTTTTGTGGGTTTTTCGAGAAGATTTTTGGGTAATCATTAGAATTTTCTGGGTGCCTTGAAATTCGTGCTTTGGGATTTGTGCAACTGGGTTTGCCTCATTTTGTGCTTGAAACTACCTCTATTTTAAGTGCATTGGAATTCGTGTCTTGGGTTTTGTGCATTCAGCTTTTTGAACCTCTTTCGTATATCTTGCTTTTCGTGCCTTGAAAAGCGTGCAAGATGGCGAGCTTGACCAACATTATGTTGGAAGGTAGTTAGCGATTCAATGGCAAAAATTATAGCAGCGAATGATGACTATCTTTGAATATCGCTGCCTTGATCAGATTGTTTTAGGTAATGCAACTCGTCCCACAACGGCGAGTAAAGACCAGGAAAAGTTTGCTAAGAAAAATCGTGAAGCGGTGATGCTTATTAAGCTTTTAGTTACCGGTGATCAACTTCCACAAGTACCATCTGGCAAATCAGTTGCTGAGATTTGGGTTCCGTGTATTCAACTTTTTGAACCTCTTGTGTATATCTCGTTTTTTTGTGCCTCAAAAAGCGTGCAAGATGGTGAGTTTGACCAACATTATGTTGGAAGGTAGTCAACAATTCAATGGTAGAAATTATAATACAGAAGCGGCGAATGATGACTATCTTTGAATATCGCTGCCTTGATCAGATTGTTCTAGGCAATGCTACTCGTCCCACAACGGTAGGTAAAGACTAGGAAAAGTTTGATGAGCAAAATCGTGAAGTGGTGATGTTTATTAAGCTTTCAGTTATTGATGATCAGCTTCCACAGGTACCATCCGACAAATCAATTGCTGAGATTTGGGAGCATTTGAAAACCTTGCATGAGACCTTCAATAAGAGCCGTGGGTTCTTTTTAAAGAACCAACTGTTCTCCATCATGATGGATGAGAGAATGTCCTTACAAGAGCATCTGACAAAGATTCAGGACATCCGTGATCAGTTGGAGGCGATTGGTTAGAATATGGAGGAAGAAGACATGGTAGTAATCACCTTGAAAAGTCTACTAAAGTCTTATGAGCACTTTGTTGAAACCCTCAACATTACATCGACTAATGTTGATTTGAAGTTTCTAGGGCTTTGTACCATCCTTTTGCAGCAGGAACATTGGAAACAATAGTTTGGTAGTAGTGCCTCTTCATCCTCTATAGAGCAAGGTTTTGCAGCTAAGTCTCAGCCTAAGAACAAAGGGAAAGGTCAGCCTTCGCAGTAGAAAGGCTTAGGTCAACCTCAAGGTAGCCCTAAGAAAAAGAACATTCAGTGTAATTACTGCCACAAATGTGGTCATATGAAGGAGGATTGTCGTCAGCGCTTGGCTTTTGAACAGAAGAAGCAGGGAGGGTCTCAGCAGAAAGCAAATGTTGCTGAGCACACTAAGCAAAAGGAATCAACCTTTTACGCTTTTATGGCTAAAAGACCTACAAATCATGTGAAGTCCTCGGTCTGGTACATTGATTTAGGTGCTTTGCGACACTTCACCCATTAGCGTGATTGGTTCACAAACTTCTCTCCCTTTAGTGACTTAGTTATTTTTGGAGGAGGTGAAGAGTATATCTTTGTTGGTAAGGACACTGTTCATATTCAGTCTGGTGGGAGGAATCTCATCTTCCTCAATGTATACTACGTTCCTGGCATGGAACTGAACCTTCTCTCTGTAAGTCAGATTATGCGGCACTCTCCTCAGTTGGACGTGGTATTCAGTGCGCACAAATGTTTGATTGTTGATCGGGAGACTCACATCATTGTGGCTATTGGTATTGAGGATCATGTCTATATAGATTTGTAGATACAGGGGATTCTCTAGAGTAAGCCATGGCAGCCAAAAACTCTTCTATCACCAGTCTTTGGCATCAGTGGTATGGGCACTTAAATGTGCACTATCTCTCTCAGCTAGCTCGGGAGGGACTTGTAGCTGGTTTACCTAAGATCCAAACTCAGCATCATGGAGTTTGTGGAGCTTGTCAGGCTGGGAAGTAGCACAAGACACCATTCATGAATGGTGACTCATGGCGAGCCTCGAAGGTACTACAGTTGGTTCATGCTGATGTATGTGGGCCAATGGATACACCTTCTGTTACTGGTTGCAGGTATTTCTTGCTTTTTGTCGATGATTTCAATCGTAAAATGTGGGTGTACTTTCTTAGACAGAAATCAGATGTGTTTACTGTATTTCAGAAGTTTAAGGCCTTAGTAGAGAAAGAGTTTGGTTGTTGCATAATCACTCTTAGGTCAGATAATGGGGGGGAATTTTGTTCCACTACTTTCTCCAACTTCTGTGATACACATGGCATCAAACGCCAGTTAACCACACCCTACACTCCTCAGCAAAACGGTGTTGTAGCGCGACGCAACCGCACAATCACTGAGATGGCCCGCTCTATGTTACAACAGAGGAGTGTTCCAAATTAATATTAGGCAGAAGCAGTCTACACTGCTGTCTATCTCCTTAATCGGTCTCCGACACAAGTTAAGGGGAAGACTCCCGAGGAAGCTTGAACTGGTCGAAAACCTAAGATCAATCATCTAAAAATCTTTGGCTCTTTCTCATATGTATGGATTCCAGATGCCAAGCACTCAAAGTTGGATTCTAGGAGTCAAAAGCTTATGTTCACAGGGTACAGTGACAACCATAAGGCTTATCAGTTGATTGATGTAGGGACTGATCGTCTCATCTTTAATTGGGATGTTGTCTTTGATGAAGAACGAGGACCTTTTCACCTTTCCTCATCTGTACAGCATTTGGGGGATCAACCTTTCAAGGCTTTTGATTTGGGTGTCCATCTTCCGTTAGGTCTACCTGATGGGAGGGATGATGCAGATTCTGTTTTTGATGGCTCAACCTGATTTTCCTTCGGATGATGATGATCTTCCACCTGATGAACTTGTTTAAGATCCAGTTCCAACTCCTCCTGTTGTATCGGATGTTGGCACTTCTACTCTCCGGCCTAAATGGTGGGCTAAGACTATTGGTGATCTTCATGATGATGAGCTCATTGAGGGTAGGTCATCTAGAAACAAGAGCAAACAACAACATACAGTTAATTTTGCTCTCATGGCCAACATTCACAGTGTTTATGAGCCTCAGACATATTCAGAGGCTAAAGGAATTCCTAAGTGGGAAAAGGCTATGGAGGCTAAATGTCACAGTCTTATGAAAAATCACACTTGGGTCCTTTTTGATCTTCCTCCAAGGAAGAAGCCCATTAGCTGCAAATGGGTGTATAAGGTTAAATACAAAGCTGATGGAGCCCTTGACAAGTACAAAACTCATCTCGTTGCTACGGGGTTCTCACATAAGGAAGGCATTGACTACGAGGAGACTTTTGCTCCTACAACCAAGATGAGTACCATTCAACTCGTCCTTGCCTTAGCAGCTTAGTTTGGTTGGAAAGTCCATCAGATGGACGTTAAGAGTGCTTTCCTCAACGGAGAGTTGAAGGAAGAAGTCTACATGACCTAGCCTCCAAGGTTCAAGGTTGCCGGTAAAGAACACAAGGTGTGCAGACTGGTGAAAGCACTCTATGGCCTGAAACAGGCTCCTCGGGCTTGGTACATCAAGATTGACAAGTACCTCACAGATCATGGCTTTCAAAGGAGTCCATCTGACTCTAATCTGTATGTCAAACACACTGGTAGTGATATTCTTATTCTTGTTGTCTATGTGGATGACTTGATCATTATTGGTAGCTTGGCACATTTGATTGATGGGATCAAACAAGATTTGTGCAACACATTTGACATGACAGATTTGGGACTTCTACGTTATTGCTTAGGTGTTGAGGTTTGGCAGACAAAGAGCGGTATCTTCATCTCTCAGTCCAAATATGCTCGAAGTCTACTGGATAAGTTTCGAATGTAGGATTGCAAACCTACCTCCACACCCATAGAAAAAGGGCTAAAGTTGTCAGCTAAATCAAACTCACTTGTAGTGGATGAATCCTTGTTCAAGCAACTAGTGGGCAGCCTCATCTATCTCACTGCCACTAGACCTGACCTCAGTTTTGCAGTAAGCTACATTTCACACTTCATGACAGCCCCCAAGGTTGATCATTGGGTAGCAGCGAAGCGTGTGCTGCGTTATGTGAAGGACACTTTTGATTATGGACTTCTTTACACTAGGAGTCACGATCCTAAACTCATTGGTTTCAAAGACTCAGATTGGGCAGGATCAGTTGATGACAAAAAATCAACATCTAGGTATGTTTTCAGTTTGGGATCTGGTGCAATCACTTGGTCTAGTAAAAAGCAGCAGGTAGTGGCTCTCTCGTCGACAAAAGCAGAGTATCGAGGAGTAGCTAAGGCGGCTTGTGAGGCAGTTTGGCTTTGTCGGATGCTTGCGGATATGCAAATATCTCAAGCAGGTCCAACTCCCTTGTTTTGTGACAATCAGGGAGTTCTCAAACTTGCCAAAAATCCAGTCTTCCATGAAAGAACCAAGCATGTGGAAACTCATTGTCACTTCATTTGGAAGCTTGTTGAAGACGGATCAGTTCAGTTGTTGTATGTTCCGACAAAGGAGCAGACAACAGATATTCTCACCAAGTCGCTTAGTCCAGATAAGTTTGTAAAATTCAGGGGGCATTTTGGTGTAGTTGGCAGATTGAGCATTAAGGGAGGGTATTAAAATAATATTTATTATTTAGTTAATGCTCAATAGTGTATGATATTATAATCTTCATGATAAGATCGTTTTATCGATTTTCTTCAATTTCTTTTAGAAACTTGCTATTCTTGTAAATTTTTGTAAATTATTTATTGAGCTTTTGCTCCAATGTAAATATATCGATTTTTTACCATCTCGTCTCTTGTAATAAAGCAGCTCACGTCCTTTACATATGCTCCTACATTTGGCATTTATCCATGTTTAACAAATCCATTTTGTGCATATTCAGTCACAATGGCATTTTATCAAATCACATTATTTCGAGGTTATTTATCAAACAAGCCGGGTGTTTGTGCTTACCCATTTTGCATACTTTTCTGCCAAAGAATTGCAACTCTTACATCTGACAAAATCTTTATTTCTTTATGCTTAGATGAATGCCCATACCTTATTTCAGTGCACCCACTAGGCACAGGCATGGTATGTTGGTCAGGGTGTGGGATTTAGAATTACATCTGCAGATACATTTGCTTGGAAGATTTTTTAAAATGTTTTCAACAAAACCTATTATGCTGCAAACCCTGCGATCATCACAGTCTGCAAGAACAAATTATTTCTAAAACTCTGTCACACACTTCCAGCGCATTGTCTATACTTTCACTTTCTGCATGCTTTATCTTCAAAAGTATTTGCAACTATAACTTCTGACGAAAAGTCTATATTCCATTCTGCTGTGATGAATGGATATCCAGAACTTGGTCTAAAGCTCCAATTTTTTCATACACAGGCTCCAATGGTTATTTTCTGTGGGAAAGTAGTGGCAACTTTGGGTTGTGAGTTATGAGTTGTGAATTTTCACAACCTCTAACTTTTGGGTTATGAGTTGTGAATTTTCACAACCTCTAACTTTTGGGTTGTGAGTTGTGAATTTTCACAACCTTTAAATTCATAACCTTTAAATTCACAACTTCTTTTCAATTCACAAGTTCTGAGTTATAATTATTCATTTATTTTAAAACAAATAATTTAAAACCTTTGTATTTATTTGATAACGAAGCTCTTCTTAACCACAAACTTGCTGATATTGACTTGAGATTAGAAACCATCTACTGAGACTCACAGGTGGAGTTATTTTTAATGTTTTTGATATGTACCAATGCAGATTTTAACATGTGAAATATCCAATTTCATTCATGAAAATACTTGCAAAACTCATCTGCCAAACCTGCGAACTCATTGAAGGAGAAACTGACATAACTTTTGACTGGCTTGATATTTTTACCAAAAACTTGCCACATCATTAATAATACCATCATAACACTACCCATTAAGCCATTTTTCTCCAGCTTTAATAAAACCTTTGATTTAATCGTTTTCGTAAACCAGTCGTTGTAAACTCGAACTTTTAATATCTCGCAAACTGGGAGGTGTTTGAGTATAAAAACTTGCCACAATGAGCAAAATACTACCAGGAACATTCCCATAAAAGGATTTTCCACCAGCTCTTACAGATTTTCAAATTTAATTGTTTTTGTAATTCGCTGCATTATGTGGCTGCTCCCAAGAATTCGACTGAAATGAAGGATAGTTCTTCTTCAAATTGGCATACCTTTCAACATGAATCTAATCAACCATGAAACTCCAAAGATGGATGAAGACAATGACAAGCATATAAAACATGTGGCACTATCATTTCACAACTAGAATTGACTCAACAAAGGTTTTGAACTTTCAAAGCCTGAAAACACTTATCGTTTTGACAAAAAAAGTTTAAATTTTGTGGTGTCAAAATGAGGCTAACACCTCTCAACTTTGCTGGGGGCATTTCCCCCATACCCTTGCAAGGGGCGTTGCTCCACAACCTCATTGGGGGCTTTTCCCCTAGACCCCCACGAGGGGTGCCGCCCCTAAACCTTGTTGGGGCCTCTGCCCTCAAACCCCCATGAGGGATGTTGTCTCTAAATCGTGTTGGGGTCTCTTCCCCCAAACCTCAACTGGACGCCACCCCACCACTGTCCCCCAAATATAGGCCCTTGGTCCTTGTCCCCAAGACCCTCCCCTGTGTCCCCCATGTCCCTGCATCCCTTGTCTCAAACTCCATGAAACATAGCTTTTTACCTTCCTCTTTAAAATGCTTCTGTGTATAGATTATGCACATTAATATATGGTATTATGAACTTGATGTTGCTGTCTTGGAATTTACTTGAAAATATTATCAAGCATAAAGCTTGCTTGTAGTGATCAAAACTGAACTTGAAGTCAATATAGCATTCATAGCTAGAAATCAGCGAGAAACTGAAAAAGATGCTAAGTGGTATTTGAATCATCCTATCACACAGAGTGTATTTTGTGACACCATTAGTACAGCCATAGTTATTTATTTCAATTATATCATATGCTTTCCAACAATACTTCAGCCATAGAATAGCTCTGTTGTGCAGATTGAATTTCCTCATTGGCGAATTGCAGAATGCAGAGATTGGATAGATTGGGCTTTAAAAGAACCGATGACAGTTTCCACCCTGAAACCAGTACTGGAATGTTTCCTTAAGTGAATCTCAACCGGCTATGCACAAAATTCTAACAATGAATAAACATGTATCATATCATTATTCATTTCGCTTGTAAACTATTTTGGCCATATGATAATTACATAGTGTTCATATTTTAGTTATTGATATTAATCAGTATACTATGTTGCCATCCCAGAAATTATGCTATGAGAAGAAAAATAGAATTTAAGAGTTTAGGGTATGCTATTGAAGGGAAAGCACATATTAAATGACTATGTCTGTATATTCCTAATAACTTTATGGAAGGTTGACATCATTTTATCAGTATTATTGGTTTTTCTCTTTGTTGATAAAAGAATAGCATGGATGAGGTTACATGTAAGCCATCACTTTTGATGACAAAATTAGGAAGCATCAATTATGCATATCAATACTATTTTGTTTTTGTTCAATAGTTAGTGGAAGTTATAAAGCTATGATCCTTTGAGTCAATTACGTGTTTATAAATGGAATAAGATAATTATGTACATGTAACAAGCTTTTATTTTCGACTGATGTTGCTGGTTACAATCCCCTATGCAATTTTTATCTCACTTGATTTCCTTGGCATCTTTAGGAGCTAATTATAGACAACTCAGCTTCCCTGTTGTAACCAAAGCTGGTAGATATCTATGGCAGAGAGCAATTCGTGTCTAGATGGTGGTTTAGAAAATCAATCCTTTTCAAGGCCTATGCTAGATGATGGTGTGATTAACAGTAGCAGTGACGAACAAACTTCTTTCAGTTTGAACAAACAAGGCTCAAGTCAAAATGTGTCTGCAGGAGACCAGTCTAATAATGCGAATCTACAGCTCACCTGTTTTACTGAGGAGGCTCATGATGCTACCCTACATTTTCAGATCATAAGCCTTTCTAAACAGGTATTGTCTTCCATCTTGAAGCAAAATTTAGAAGCAGGGCCTGTTATGTTTTTTCTCATCCTATTGTTGGCAAGGATCCTTCCTGCCTACTACCTAGCATAGATTTATGGCATCATGGAAAAATGGATTTGTGTTATAATTTTTTTTGCTTTAAATTGGAAACCAGAGAAGCAAATTTTCTTTAGAATGCATTTTAAATTTCTGTTTAGACATCTCATTTGACACACTAGTCAGCTCACATTTGAGTGGAAAAACAATGTTCAATTAAAAATGAGAATAAAACACAAGTTGTTAAATAAAATGGAAAAACATATGAATAAAACACAAGTTGTTGAAAAACCAAATCCTTTTTCTGCAATTCTTTAGTAATTATCTTTTGCCTTGTGGTTGCATTTTCCTACTTTAACCTGAATATTTGAAGACCACTCACACCATGGCCATGCAGTGCCATTGCTTTGCAAGTGTCATGCTACTATGTTTGAAGTCATGCAAATGGCTGCATATATAGGGAAAACACAGTATAAGATGAAAGAGATAATGATTATGCCAATGTGCAACTATGACGAGCAATGATCTATGTGATCGGTACAAGCAAATATGTCATAATATTACAAATGTTTAATGCCTACAGTATTTCAGGTTTAAGCTTTATGACGTTATAAATCAAATAAAAGGAAAAGAAGGAGAAGATAAAAGTGCTAAATTACTTTAATGGTACATATGAATTTTAAGGAATCATCTTTAAAATAATTAGTCCAATGTAACACTAATGGAGGCAGAGTCCAGCAAATAAAAGATGACTGCTTATTAGAGTTTAAAAAACATTGCTCTCTTGCCTCAACAATCTATGTCTACGATCAGATGTTTTGGAAGCATTGTCTCAAAACTATGACAATCCTAGTTTTCCTCTTCCTGATGATGAGATCATGGAGTGTGATCTGGAATGTTGATGCAAAAAGCTACTATAAAGTTATATCTATAAGCACTCCCTATCACTATTGTGCATTGTGCAAAGATTGTGTCTCTTATTCTTCATTAGTGCCTTAGACATGAATCTTGAAAAACATCCCCTGGCAACACCTACTGATCAGCATTGTCTTTTGTGATATTGTTTGCTTTAGGGCAAAGAACATTAGTGAACACACTATCTGAACCATTGTGGTCCTTATCATCATGTAATTGATTGCAAGGGAGATGCTTATATATTTGTTTGGCCTTGTACGGTATTGGCTTGTCTTTCCATCTGTTTCTACCCTTATGGACTTGAATCAGCCTTCTCATTTGATCACCATGGGATTCGTATAGTCTCTTAGTTAAAATATGTACCTCTGATTTTTGAGTGTTGTATATGGCTTGTCATATATTAGGTGTTGTGACCTTTTCACACATCGCCCCATTCAAAATGGGGACCCCTAAATTTTTGCTCCATTCTGGTCTTTTGGTTTTGGTTTTTGTCTTTCTCTCTCGTTCTGCTTCTTTTCTGCTGTCTGCTTTCCGGGGACGCTCCCGTAGCAAGCTTGAACGCAAAGATTTGGCCAAGTATTGAAATTAGGGTTTCACATCTTTTAGGTCACGTTGAGGTCAAATTGAGTTGGTTTGTCAGCTTTTGGGCCTAACACTGCTATTACCATGTTTTCAGCAAGTAACTCCTAAATTTTCACTAAGTTCTGCCAACTTTCTATTTTTAGTAAGTGTCAGTTTAGGGTTGATTCTTTCGAGATTTTCACATTCCGGCAACTTCACTACATTCTGAGCACTTCAAGTTCACTTCTGGTAAAATTTGAGCAAAAACGGACGACTTGCTATTTTTAGCAATCTGACTTCCAAGGCAAATTTCAGGGTTTAGATGTTACATTTTCTGATGCATGTCCGGAGATTCCTTCTGGGTTTTTCGAGACCTACGCAGCGATATGACATGCAAAGCCGGACGACAACTTTCAGCACTCAGCCTTTGAGGCCGATATTAGGGTTTACATGCAGAATTTTAGCGCATATGCATTTTCTTTCTGGGTTTTCAAGAGCCTCATAGCGATGCATGCAAATGGAGGGACCATACCGAGAACTTACTATTTTTGGCGATTCTTGCATGTTGGAGATTTTTACAGGTTTTGGGTTTCCAGATTTTAGGCATGAAATCATCCGGTGGCCGTTGACCACTTTTCCGGCCTTCTATTTTAGCAGATATCTCACGCAGACTCCTCACCACCAAAATGCAAATGATCATGCAACAAACGAAATTTGCAATCATCATGCACAAATTAGGGGGTTTTAGCTTCAAAAAAAAGAATCGAGGGTCAAAATGTTCAGGTATCCATCATGGGCATCCTTAGGGTGTCTGCTGGCAAAATTTGAGCAATCGAATTGCTATTTTTAGTAAGTGTTTGGACGAGGCTATAAATAGAAAGTTGATCTCGGCATCAGCACAGCGGGCAAGTTCACCAGCGAAGAGCACACTGTCCAAATTTCAAAGCAAACGGAGCAAAGGAAGTCTCAGAAACAGGCACTTACTATAAATAGTAAGTCACTTCAGAAGCAGCTATAAATGGCAGGTCGACACCAGATCTCGACGGGTGCAGGACAAACATGTGATAAGTAATCCGTGGCGCGAATTTCAAAGCAAACGGAGTTACAGAGAATGAAGAATCAGATAATTGCTATTTTTAGCAGGTCAATTAGGGTTTCCTAAAATCAAGGGCACAATACAACAGTCAAGCACGAACAACATCCAGTCACAATCACCATGTTTCAGGCATTCAACACGTGAAGTTTGAAGACTTTCTGAGCAGTTTCTATTTTTAGCAGGTTGCTAAAAATAGCAGGTACAGACAGGCATCAGGCATCGACGAAGTAAATCAACTCAAATCTGGCAGAAGGCGAAAAATTTGTTAAAATGGATAAAATTTCAAGTCCGGTATTGAAACTCACTTTGAAAGCTGAACAGGGGCAGAAAATGACTAAGTCTGGAAAACTTGAAGTTGCAAGGTTAAAATGCGCCCTTGAGGCTAAAACTTGATGGAAAAGATTAAAAGCACTTGAAATTGGAAGCTTGACCCTCCAAATGCGACCATCTTATGAGTGGAGCTTGAGAAATTTTCTAAGTGTTCAAAAATGAAACCTCAAGGGGTGAAATGCGCCCTTAAGAGGAGGTGGTCATGAAAATTTTACTAAGTGCTTGAAATTGAAAGTCTAGACCCCTAAATGCGCCTTAGCAACCTTGATGAGTTTGAAAACTTTCTAAGGCACCCAAAATGGAAGTAGCAGGAGGTAAATGCGCCTTAGTCTGGAGAGATACCTAGAATTTTGTCTAAGGCGTAAACTGAAAACACAACCTCCTAAATGTGCCCCCAGGCTAAAAGTGAATCCACTCCAATGCGCCAAAGTGTGTAAAGCAATGAAATTGGAAGGAGACCCTTCTAAATGCGCCCTTGGTGATTGGATGGGAAATTGGCTAACTAGCGAAATTAAAAGCTTATGGGTCCAAATGCGCCCCCTCATGAAACTTGATGCTTGACCCCTCATTTGCGCCTAGGCCAAAGTTGAACGCCCATGGGTCAAATGCGCCTAGGAGTAGTGAAAATTGTCTAAGGTACGAATTGAAAGCTTATGGGTTTAGATGCGCCCCTCTCTGAGCAAGATTAGAAATTTCTTTTTACTAAGTGGCAAAATTGAAAGTTGCTAGTACCATATGCGCCCAAGCTATAAACTGGATGTTGACCCTACCAAATGCGCCCATGACAAGCTTGAGAGTTGCTAGGCGTCAAATTGAAAGTTCAACTCATGAGGCATTAAATTGGACAGAGACCCTCTGAAATGCGCCCTAGGGTAAAAGTTTGGCCGAGTCATTTAATTGAAAGTGGATTCTACAATTTGCGCCTGGATGCTCAACATGTCAAATGCGCCCATGATGAAAGAGGAGGCGAGCAAAGGCAAAAAGGCAAAATTGGAAGTTGCTTATGTGAAATGTGCCTTTGCCTGGGAAGTGAGTCTTGAAATATTCCAAACATTGAAAATGAAAGCTTCAGCTCTCAAATGCGCCACAAACTGGAACCTCCATATGTGATATGCGCCCAGGAAAAATCAGAGATGATGAGCTTTAAAATTCGAAAGTTGAAAGCTCAATATTGAATATGCAAAAGCTCCCTCTGTGTGTTGCGCCTTGAAGAACATCCTTTGATTTGCGCCTTGGACTGGAATCTCAAATTCATCCAAGTCTTCAGAATGGATGTTGACCCATCCAAATGCGCCCAAGACCTTGGAAGATGCTGAGGTGTGGGAAATGAAAATATCACCACGTATATGCGTTGCTGGATAAAATTGAAACTTCAACATGAAATTTGCGCCTTGAAACTTCTACCAGTGATATGCGCCTTGGGTTGGAGGATTTAAAAAAAAAATCCACCTAGATGTTTAAAATTGAATGTTTGATGTGGCAAATGCGCCTTAAAGCTGGAGAAGACATCAAATTTTTTTTTGGAATTCAAAGCCAACCCAATGGTATGCGCCTGAAAACAAGATAATATAAAAACGTCCAAGTCATGGGTGTATTTGCGCCCACCTTTGAAAGATAAAATTGGATGTTAAAAATCAAAGAAAAAAAAAAAATCAAAGGCGTTTTAATTTTCCAAAGCGAGATTAAATTGAAAAGGCGTTGGAAGTTATATAATTTCTCCAAGCGATTAATTTTAATTTTTGCTTAAGACGGAGAAATTAATTTAATTAATTAATTTAATTATTTTCCTAAGTTTAAATTAAAATTCCCCCTTCGATTTTGACCCATGGAATTTTAAAAATTCGGATGATTTTAACAAGGGGAATTTATTTTGGAAGTCAATTACGGGTGGAAAATAAAATTACGCCTAGCCAAGTTTGACGATTGATATCGAATTTTTAGTGCGTTGAAGAAATAAATTAAAATGGCTTTTAAATTAAATTTTAATAAATTAAAAAAGTGCCATTTTAAATATGCAGTTGAGATAACTTCAAATCAGTGTAAAAATGATTTTCTCGAAATTACTGGAGGTAACTGGCAGTCGGGAGGGAATTTTAAATTTAAATCGAGGAAAGAATCTCCCCGAATAGCAAATTGTCATAACAACTGCCTGACGACTGGAATATTCCCTTTTAAATTTAGCAAACGCGTCAGTCATTATGAAGGGAATAAAAGGCATCTGCTAAAATTAGCACCAGTCTTTTGCTATAAAACTCTGAGGATTTTCATTCTCATTTCACAAGATTCGAAGTTGAAATTTATGCTGGTGAATTGAGTTGTGAGATTTAGTTCGAAAGTTGCTGAAAGTGTGAGGTGCTAAGTTCGATTTTTGCAAGAGATCGAAGTTGCTGAAAGTTGATTTCTTGAAGTTGCTGAGATTCGGAGTTGCGAAGTTGCTGCGATTCGAAGTAAAGTTTGAAGGGTTTAGCATTTTTATTTCTTCACGTTGCTGAGGTAAGTACCCGAAGTTGCTGAGACTTTTTATTTTGCTGAAAGTTGAAATGTTTTCGAAGTTTAAAATTGAAAAGGCTGAAATCATTTATTTATGCTGAAGGATTGAAATTGTTTGAATTCGAAGTTGTTTGAGCTTTAAATTTTCTGAAGTTGCCGAGTGTTAGAATCAAATTAGATTTAAATTTGCTAAGGCCTTCGAAATTACTGATGTATAGTTTCCGAAGTGCTAATTTTTGATTGCTTTTTGAAGTTGCTGATTTATAACTCTCGAAAAGTTGATTTTTATTTGTTGAGGCTTGCTGATTTGAATTTGCCTGTTTAAAACTCTCGGACTTATTTAAACTCTTCGAAGTTGCTGATGTATAACTGTCGAAGAGCGGATTTGAAACTTGGTAATTTTATAATTTGAAGCTTGCTGACTTAAATATTCGGAGTTGCTGATTTAAATATTGCTGAAACTTAACGCTTTTTCCGAAGTTGAAATTGATCGAGTTAATTTCTCGTGGGGAGTTGAATATTTCTTTTGGCTGTAAGTTGTTGAAACTTGAAGTTTTAATTCTCGAGAAGTCAAAGTTGGCTGCTGAGGATACTAACTTGCATTTATTTTTGCAGCCAACTCCAACCGCCAGCCACCTCACGTGATTTTTTTTGTTTTAAAAAGGTTGATGAAAGTAATGTTCGCTTTTTGTTTTGCAGATGGCTGACGCTGCTGGAACTAGCAAGACTGGAGCTAAGGCTACCAACAATGAAGCTGTCAAAGAGAACGCCTCAGGCGGGCGATTATCAAGGGTCTAAAGAAGTCCTTCATCCCGGAGTCGAAGATCATCTCAAAGCATGGAAATCTGACGGACACCAATCTCGGGCCATTCAACCTCGAGGCATTCATACGCAGAATGTATGGGCAAGGTGGCAACCTTCCGACAGATGCATCACGTAACATCGTCAAGAGTGGGTTGTATGCGGCAGCCGGATTCCAACCAGCAGTCCGTTGTCCCGAGTTAATCCTAGAGTGTGCCAACTTCTACAATTCTGAGGATCGGACTATCACCTCTCCGGATGGTATGATCATGGCTAATTTCGCTCCCGATGCAATTGGCGAGGCATTTGGAATACTTGCTACGGACAATATGTTGTATAAGTCCAAGGCCAAGGCAAATAAGATGTACGCCACCACCTTTGAGAAGTGCATGAAAAGGATAAACACCTCATGGATGCGCAAGCCAAAGCCACCTGCTGCCAGGCTACCGAAACAGATAATCTCAGAAGAGTTGAAGCAAGAGTATTGCGACATCATTATGCTTCTCAGCAGAGTCAATGGCAGCCCACAGTCATTCATATTCGAGCCATGGATGTTCTTTTACATCAGTGTAGTGCTCGAGGGGAACGAGCAAGTGAACTGGGCGCAGATGATCAGTGATAATATTGACGAGCAGTTCCGGAGTCTCAGAAGGACAAAAACATTTTACATGAGCTCATATGTCATTTACATGTTAGCTCGAATGACCAAGTATAGAGGATTGGCGTACCAGGAGCCAATTGGCTGCGGCTACAATCAGTTCAAGATTCACCAGTCTTGCAGACAGTTACATCTTACTCATACTGGTGACTTTCAAAGAGTGAATGATGCTTTTACTATGTACATCACAAGAACCCTTCAGCAGAGGCTACAGCAGAGGATATCCGAGGAGGCTCAGATGCTCATTGAAGAATATGGGTGTTGGTTCGTCCAATTCCCGAGGTTTACCTATCTGAGGCTGCCGGGGTACGATTCATATGTATACAAACTACCTAGGTACCCCACCAACAGAATGATATTACTCGAGTTGTCTAGGCAATTGGTGGCCTACGACAAAATTATAAGGCGAAAGAAGAAGGGAGGCTTGCATTTCCCCATTGTGTTGGGAAATTCACTCGAGGAATGCCCGACTTTACAAGCAGCCAAAGAGGCCGAGGATGAGCTGAAATTCTACAAGTTGACCCTTTATACCAGCCGACAAAATTTTGATCCTAAGGGAATGATTGGAACGGTGCAAGGGGAAGAATACAAACACAAGGCTCACCTGGAGGACTTTTGGGCGAATGCTGGAAGCGAGGATGAAATCAGGAAAAGGATGTTTTCAAGGCTGCCCCTAAAGCTAATCAGGGAGTGTGAGGTGATTAAGGTGCCAGATCAACTTGAGGAGGATACTAGGGTCACCCATCCAGACTATGAAACGGTAAAGAACGCTCCGATGCCACCAATAGATTGGGCCGAACCAGAGATTGCGGATCTAGACACTCTGTCTATCCCAGTCATGACATTCACGAGGGCTTGGGTGGATGAGCGTGTTAACAGATTAAGGAGAAGGTCAGTCGCCCTCATGTATATCCTCATGGGTGATAAAAAGCCGCCGGTGTTAGCAAAAAGGAAGAAGCAGCTCACACGAGGTCCAGAATCCAGAAAGGGGCCCGTTCAGCCAGAGCCGCAGGGGTCGGAGGATACAACGTCCACTCAGCTGGTATCCCATTCTTCCAGTAGGCGTGAAGTTTCATTGTTTGCTAGCCAGAGAGCTCCGAGAAATGAAGAACCGGAGGTTGGAGAAGTTAACCAGCCAATGCTAAGAGAAGTAGATACTCAGAGTGTGAATGATCCTGAAGGTGCCGGTAAGCGGGATGAAGGGGAAGAATCGGATATGGAAACCCACTTTGACTTTTCCTTCGGAGAAGAAGATGCTGGGACTCATGAGGGAAGTGATCAAGATGTCGAGATAATTGAGCCTCCAACAAATACTGCTCGGGAAGAAGTTCGGGAAGTGGAAGCAACTGAGGAGCAGCCCCTGATTATTTATGATATTCAACGAAATTGGCTTTCACAGGCGATCAAAAGGGACCAAGATGATGACGCCGACCTAGCACTTGAAATGGAAGAACTCTTAAACAGAACAAGCAAGTCGCCAAAGCGGAAGAGGGCAAGAAAATATACGAGGATGGAAACTAATGAGGCAGGTTCTCGCAGCCTTCATATCGCTGTCCCAAGGGAAGATCATGATTTGAGTGATGCAATGCCGGAGAAGTACACGATCACCACAGTTGAGTTGGGACGTCCTTCTGGAGCACAAGTAGTGGAGGAAGCAGAAAGTTCATTTCAGGCGTTGAAGGATAGGCTGGTGAAAAAGGAAGGAAAGTACAAGAGGTTGAAGAAAGAGCACAAGGTGTTGGTTGAGTATGTGCAAAATCTCGCACATCCTGTTGCTCAAGGTAATCCAGCGGCAGAGCTTCCACCAGAGTTGCCACGAGAGCCGATCAGCGGCCTTGAAGAAGTAAAGAGGGCTGTACGAGAAGGGGACAAATGGATAAACGGTGTCCGTACTGAGGCTGAAAAGTTTATGGCAGATCTTGCCTCAGCATTTCAAAATGCCTCCGGTATTCTTTCACGCTTGGATGATGTTGAGCAAGCTTGGGGAGATACCCACATCTTTCAAGACAGAACTATCCCACGTCTTGCTGTTTTGATGCGTGTGCCCACGCAGACTTTGGTGAATGAAGGGGTAATTCAAGCGGGTGATAGGTATGATTTCCGTGGGTGGCATTCAGCAGCGTTCACTGGGAAGAGTTTCTTTGACACTGCAGCAATGGAGTCCTCCAGGATCAGGAAAGCTATGAGGAATATCCACGAGGGTATCCTCAACACGTTGGAGGCAGTCTTTGCCAATCGAATGACTGCTGAGGAGGTTGATGCAGAAGGACTAAGGGCGAGGTTGCAGCCATTCTTTACGGAGATGAGGACATTTTCCCAGTTGGATTTTGAAAACATCTCCACGTTTTCAACAATCATTCAGAGTACGCAAGATTCTATGGAAACTTGGGAAAAATCTTGTGAGAAACATGAGCAAATGGTGGCCATCTTGGAGTATCAGCTGAATCTTACTCCATCAATTTCTGAGGAAGAGGTCGACGCAGTGCTGGCACGATTCGTAGCGTACGCGGTCAGAGAGAAGAGCAAAGGAATCCGGGTCATGGACGAGAATCTTCTAGAAGGGTAGTGGGCATTAATTGCTCATGATGGTCAAAGGAGGAATCTTGCTATTTTGGGAGCATTTATGACGCCACTCCACCTTCTGGCGGTTTTTAGGGCAAAGCTTGTCTAGGGCTGAGGTGGCTCGATCTGAGCCCTCCATTGTAATTCGATCTGGGCCGTCGGTTGAAACAGGCCAGCTATATAAGGGGGAGTCCCCCTCATTTGTACTCTAGTAGTCATAGTCAGAATCAGAGAGTAGTGAGCAATTAGTGAAGCAGAATAGAGAGTAGAAGCTTTTAAGTTAGAGTAGTTTCTCATTTGCATTGTTGAAGAAGAAGGGGAATTCTCCCTTTGAGAATTTTGTAAGAGATTGTCACAAAAGGCTATTCTTAATAAAGCATTTCATTGATGGTGAATTCAAACTTTGTTTTGAATAGTTCGTGAGGTTTCTTTTTCCTTTGACTTCAATTAGGACTTAATCTCATGCTAGTAGTTAGACATGGATGTTTATGCTTGATATAAGTGAATTTCTTTTATCCATACCACTAACGTTCTTACTGATGGTAAGCTCGTCTTGCGTGGTCAACTGGAACATTTTGCACTTAACTTTGATCGAAATTCATGTGTAGTTACGCATCGTTGTGATGGTAATTGCATCATTGGATTGTGATTTGAACATTTTTCTTATCCTTTGAAGATTGCACTTACTTTGTTGAAGCTGTCCTATAGGAGGCTAGGCAAGGTTTGTTCGAAGTTCATTCAAGTTGAGCATAACACCCATTTGCATTTAGATTAGAATTTAAAATTTTAGAAATCTCTGCAGCCATTCAAATTCCGCATAATCTTGATTAGTTTTAGGAAATTTGCACTCTAAAGCCAAATCATTCGCATAAAAGTCCCTTTCAAAAGCATATATTGGTTGTTATTGCACGTATTCAGAACAATTACGTAAGTCCCCTCGTAAGAACACAGCATATACACATCAACCAAACTGGGTCTATTCGCATTACAAGAACCTTGGAGTTGAAAGCGTGATCTCACTTGCAATCTTAGCACGCTGAATACTTTGTTCAAGAGAGAATAGAGTGTCCATTGGGAAACTTTGTTCTGTGTTGGTGCGGTCTCAAAAACCACGTCAACAATTCGTCTTCTTGATATTGTGTCTATCACATTCCTTGCTTCGTGTTAGTATGAAGAATATCAGATATTAGTTTATAGTTCTCTTCCTGATTGTATATCAGTTGTATTACATAGGATATTGACACTGTTAAATTATATTGCCTCATTACATATTTCTAGCATATATATCTTCTTGATTGCATATCATTTATATTACACAGGATATTGGCACTAATTATGTTACCTCACACGCTACATTTTTATATAGTAGTATGTTGTTTATGTATCATTTTATCATTTTGCATCAATATCAGATATGAAACTGCCAATTTTCCCAAGGTATGATTGTCTCATATAATCACATGTTTATATAGTAGTATTTTCTTAATGTATCATTCTGCATCAATATCACATATGAATCTGCCAATTTTCCCAAGGTATGATTTTCTCATATTATCTAATAATTCTACATGCTTTTTTCAGCTTAGTGGAGCTTTGTCTCCTCTTGTAAGCTAAGATTTATGCCTTAGAATAATTGAAAAGTTGCAAGGCGGAAGTCTTCAACATATTTTTCCACTTAGACTCTTTTGAACTTCTGCAAGCTATTGATTGTCTAGCAGTAATATGTCACAATTGCAGAATTCTGGAGAGGCCTTTGCACTGACAAGATCCAAAACTTACGATTGTCATTGTTCTTCAAAGCTATTTTACATTCTAAGGCTAATTGAACTCCAAACCTATATAGCTTTATGATGCCAGTGTGAACCACAAAAGCACTTTACACATGGCATTTGAGAGAAAATAAAAAAATCTCATCAAAGGTCGTGAGCCCTCAAATTTCTGAACACCATTTTGAATGTTTGCTTATCTCATCAAAGGTCGTGAGCTCTCAAATTTCTGAACACCATTTTGAATGTTTGCTCATTCTACATTCCACGCCATCCATTTCAAAAAGGGCTTCTGAGGAGAATCTTCCCTCAAGCTATGCACAATCATGGAATATCAAGCTAAGCTGTTGGTGGGAAGGAAAAGACAAACCAGTCGTTTGAGTCTTCAATATGCCTGACTTATCGGCAGATCAAGTCATTGACAAAAAATATGCTTCATTGTTGCTTTCAAATAATCATTAATAATTAAAGCCCCCAAAAGCTGCCTAAAGGAGAATTGTGTATTCTGCAAGGAATAAGTTATCGCCAGGTTCTCTTCCAAAAAAAAAAAAATGATTATCTGGCCATGTGATCAGGGCATCTGTTGATCATCTGTATTGTTTAGCTTAGGATTTTGATGCCACTAGTAAGTTAATAGATCCATCTTTTGATACATGTCATGTTTTGGTGCCTCAACTGTACACTTATTGTAATAACTAATAAAGAAGAGCCTTGTGTTCTATGTTTGGGATTTTTTGGCTTGATAATGATAGCATCAGACTCAACATTTTCTTTGTGTAAGCTCTGAGCCTTTAGCCTGAATGTAACTGTTATACTTTGAAGAGTAAAAGTTATGGACGAGAGCCCTATACTTTACACACTAGTTCCATCTGCCACATCAGTACCCCTTCGCCTCTTGCCTTTAATCTTCCTTTTGATACAATGGTTCAACCTAGACAAGAGCCTTTTACTGCTTGGAATGACATCCCTGCTTTAGCATTAAAGGCTTTGTCATCCTTTACCTGGGATAGCTTCACAAATAGAATAAACCGCATATAGGATGTAGCTAATTTATGCACAAAGGCCAATACACCATATTACTGCTCTACATGTTGCCCCTGCTAGTTTCAAAGCTTGGAAACTGGTACAATTTATAATTTCTCTAGGGTTTTGTTATTATATGCTAACCAGTCTAAAAAAAAAAATCAATCTTCACGAGGCAATCACACAGTGAAATAACAATAACAACTTCTGCTTGTTTCAGATCTAACAATTGATTCCAATAAAAATTCTCAATCATAGGAAATTGCATAGTTGGTAATGAAATTGGAAAATTAACGATTCAGTTCTGAGTTTAAACAAATTCTGGACCTGGACTTGTTTCTAGGAAAATTCACGGTTCTGGTAGGATGTTACTGTTGAGCATAGGTTGTTGTCATTGATGTCAAACTGATGTCAGCAGGTCATTTTGTTTGACAGTGGTTATCAAAGGGTGTCAAAGCTGTCAGATGCGAAGGTTGTCAAGATGAAGAAAGATTGTAGGAGTACAAGTATTGACAGCATTCTGAAGGTTCCAGTAGTGTGTTGTTTGACAGTGTGTAGGCTGTCTAATGTATCATATCTTGTATCACATCAGTTGTGGCGTGACTGCTTTCAGATAGTTCATGTATTCATTATACCATGCTGGGTATGCAATTAGAAATGTGTGTGGTGGTCCGGAAGGATATCTTTTGGGCAAAGAGATTATTTAATATGGATGGCATTTCTTTCAGAAATACGTTGTAGCTCTACGGTTTGGAAGGAGAGTATATCTATACTAGTTCTATCAGTTTCCGGAGTTTCTAGTGGCGCGGCTCAGTGTGCGAGGAGTTTGAATTATCAGAAGCTTCATCAAGCTATTCCAAGTTCGAGGTATGTGCAGTAATGGCTACAAGCGTGCGGAATTCAATTCAAGTGTGTGGAGTGAGGATAGGACCTGTTTAACGTTCCCTTGGTGGTGCAAGGTGTCAAGTGTTTTTGGCGGCAAGACTGGACCTTTGTATTACACATTTCATGTAATTTGAATTTAGGTCTATCCTATGTTGTCTAGGTTGGTGCAGATCCCTGGCCGACATAGTAGAGTGTTAATGTAGTGTCATGCATAGATTTCAAATGTTCAGATGCATTGGAACTAAATTGAGTGACTGTGTAATGTAATTTATCTAAGAAACAGAGTGCATCCAATGTAATTAATGATTACAGTGAAAGTACAAGGAGTGGGATGTATAGTTGTGTCACAGTGTGAAGAAAAGAGAGTGTGCCAGTGTTAGAGTGTCTGCTGGTGTCATATCTCAAATCCGCCATTATTTTTGTTCCGTTAGGATTGGTGTTCTACTTGTATTGTTCTGGTAGGGATTGGTGTCTTTGTTCCGGTGGGGATTGGTGTCTCCTGTAGGTTGGTGCCTATTGAATCTTTTGGGGATTGGTGTCTCCGGTAGGTTGGTGCCTACTTCTTATCGTAAAAGTTCCTTATTATTACATTTCTGCTTGTGAGAGCTTCTCACCGTGGTTTTTCCCATTCCGGGTTTCCACATAAAAATCTTGTGTTATGTGTTATCTTGTGTTGTGCTTTAATTTCTTAACTTACTAGCTTGTATGGTTCAGTGCTCTTCATATTGAAAATCTATAAAGTAATTGTGAAGGTTTCTGGAATTGTTGTAATTGTTTGGATCTACTGATTCACCACCCCCATCTCAGTAGATTGTGTGCCCTTCAGTTACAAATGCTGGTTAATAGCAGATCTGTTACGAGTGCTGGTTATGAGAAGTGGATTTGGTCTGATTGGTGTACTTAGAAAATACCCGATTTCAAGGGTTTATGTGAGGTGATTGGTTAGCCAACACTGCCCTAAGCTAGTCCAGATCTAAAATGTCAATCTGCTAGGGATTAAATGGGGTCCTGATTTGATGTTTGTCATTTCTTATTGCCCAACTGCTGATAGAAAAGCTAGGATTAGAGCTGTAGCGCCACAGCTGAGGGTTTGCTTCAGTCTTTAGACAAGGATGGCACTCTAGCCTTCCACCTATTAAGATTATGCCCAGCTAATGCCCAGATGGTTATTTGAGGCATGTAACCCTCAAATGATCAGCAACCTAGTGATGAGGATCTTTAGATGTTGTGCTGAGGGTGCCTTTGTCTGCTTGCATAGTGCTAGGTTCAGGATCAGATCTGAATGTGTAAATGAGTTGTCTCTGATTTGCTGCACAGCGCTTACCATAATGAACTTTGAATTTACTACTTTCTTGGTTTTGCGCAGTTCAAGAACAGGTAGTTGCTAATACTCCTGGTCAGCATCAAATGTGGACATGACTCAGGTCCTTGGGACCTTTTTTACTTTATATTTGAATAATTATTTTATTTTATATTTATTATTATATTATTTATATTTTATATTTAAATATTCATTAATCAATACATATTTAAGTGGTATTAAGAAACACTGTTTAGGAGGGTGCTATTAGATGACTTCAAAAATGAGGAGACATGATGCTATTTCCCATAGTTACAAGACTTGGACTTGACTCATACTCGATAAGCTGATTTTTGACTCGGACTTGAGGCTTAGACTTAGTTAGGACCCTACAAATTGAAAAAACCATGAAATATAGAGATTTTTAAGGATTTAAAACTTATATCATGAACCCTTCAATAAATAGAATTTAAAGACACAATAAACTAATCAAATAGAAGCCACTTTGATCACATACACAAGTATAAATTGATCACATGAGTTTAAAAGCAGATTTTAGTTTAAGGAAACAACATTTTAAATATATATTATAAATATTGTTAGGTGTATACAAAACTCATGGATTATGAAATCCATGGCATCAATTAGTCTATGGTTCAGAAAGGCCTACATCACTTGTCCCAAATCTATAGGTGTATGGTAAGTCCTACACGGGCATCTAGGATAGGTCCTCGATGACGATGCAACCATGATATCTACCTGTGTATTAATGACACCAACATCCAAGGGGTTAGTTGGTTCTTTATCCTCCTCCTCTACCATGGTTACTTCCTTTGCTTGATCAACCCATGCAATGTCTTCCTTGTTGAAGATGGGATCATTAACCTCAATGATCCAATTTGACTGTGGATCAACCTCTTCTAAAGTGATGGGAGATAAGTTTGAAGATTTGTTTGAGATAGAGGTGAAGTTGTAATGAACATAAATAATATCATTCAACTTTTGGTATTGTGCTTCTTGGAGTGAATGTGCTCAAACATACTCCAGTTACACTCACATTACACTTGCATCTTGAAGTGTTGTGTGGTTGGCTTAAAACATAAATTGCAAACCTTTGAAGATTTGATACCTTAGTACCAAAACTTTCCCACCATGCATTTAAAATGAGTAAAAACAAAGTGATTTTCATTGTCCGATGTTGAATTTCAATGTTAAAGTAAAAGGAGGGAAAAAAAAAAAATTTTAAATTTAAATTACACCAGTAATAGACTTACTAGATTGTAATATCATCTGAGTTGCCTTGCATATGTCTCATGCAAAGAGGTCACCTTGTGCAAGTATGTAGATCTCAACTTTAGAGATTATCTTCACTCCAAGCTGAGGATTAGGTACCATCCATTCTATGACTATGTAGAGCCCATTCAAAACCTCCTTATTGGCTTTTAAATCTTGGCAGAATTGGAATTATGAATTTAAGAAATAGGCAGCTGCATTCAAGGGTTTGTGAAACTAAAAGTGCCATCATATATCAATGATGTCCCATATGGGATGATATTTATTTTCAACCCTAACATAAGTGAATCTAATGGCTTCCTTGGCCTTATCCATACCTTCATATATATAGCCCATTGCAGGCTTCTGCCCATCAACAACTCAAAAGAGAACAATTAAAGGCTTTGTGAATTGCAATTATTATTAAACATTAACCTAAATAAGTGTGAACAAAAATAAATAAATAGAATGGAAATACAAACAAACATGTGCTTCAATGCAGCCTTCGATTGAAGCAAAGATTGCAATTGGATAAAATTTGTTGCAAAGCAGGTTACCAACTTTTTTGTGTTTGTATATTTCCTCATTAAGTTGAGGACCAAGCATGGTTGTGTATATATTTGCAAATATTTTTACTATGCTGCACACATGCTTTGATTCATAGGATTTTGCCAAGATCCTCTAACATGAGATTAAGGCAATGAGCAACACAAAGAGTCTAGAATAAGGATGGGTGCCTTCCATGAGAAGTCTACCTATAGCAACATAATTTGTAACTATTTGCACAAAAATTTCCTTGCCCACTTTGGCCAAGATTCTCTCCAAAACATCACTAAGAATTCAACATTTTTTGCATTTTTGAAGCATCAATGGAATTTAGGGAGATTGTGCCACTTGAGAAAGAAACAATGAAATTTGAAATGCTAATGTTAATCAGTAAAGTAAAATTTAAAAATCTTAATCACTAAATCAATGAGTTTCAAAAAGTACAATCACTTGAGGAAGAAGGAAATTTAGCAATGTTCTATTTCATCTAGCTATCCAACCATTGATCATGGTTGCAACTCTTCTTCCATATCTCACTTTGTAATCATGCAACTAATATATGAGGTTGCTATAATATATTCATATATCTTGTAATGGTTCGTTAACTATTTTTGAGTTCTAGTTTTATATAAATTGTGATTGATTTTTATGAGTTAGATTCTAGAGCTTCTCAAAAAGAGGACCCTTGTAATACATTTTGGTGTGGCCTTGCTGAGTATTAATTTCCTACCCCTATGCCTCCTCCGGTGTCTCTAACAAGCTATCTTATTTGCCCCTATTGTATATGTACATTGTAGGGAATCTCAACAATGAAACAATTGCCATAACACTCATACTATTGTCTTTTACCTTGCCCACCCATGAAATTGTCTACTCACCATGCCTTTGGTCGTCACCTCCTCTTAGATCTGCAAGCAAAATGCAAAGTGATTTTGAATTTTGGGTTTGCATTTGCCTTATTAGTATATCAGATTGCTATAATATATTCATATATTTTATAATGGTTCATTAACTATTTTGTATTTCTAGTTTTATATAAATTTTGATTGATTTTTTAAAGTTATATTCTAGAGTGTCTCGATAAGAAGACCCTTAAAATGAAGACCAGAACTGGATTTAGTTGGGCATAGCATTGACAAAACTAGATTTACATTAAATTGAAAACCAGAGATTACATCAAATGTGATGGACATATCTAATAATCCATCTCATAACTACACCAACCCATATGCAATAGGAGAAAGATCATTACAAAGCATTCATAATGCATTAGAAGCTGTCACACTTCATTTAACCCTATTACATTTGCACCAACAAATGTGGTGAAAGAAAGTGCACAACTATGACTATACACTTCCCTCAATCATTGCTAACCACCATGAAGACTGTAGCTTAGGAAAATCAGAAAGTTAGCAAACGTCAATCAATAGAATCAAACCCAAAAGTTCCTAAGCATCAATGAAGCACAATCCTATTATGAAAAATCAGAATAACTCAACAAAGTTACCTAAATCCTCACATCATGGTTGAATCACCTTCATTGGTATTCTCCATTTTGCTATTAAATAATCAATGCCCTCAGAATTATAATTCTTTATGCACTTAACTAGCCTATGACAAAGCAAAATATCGAAGAATCTAATTATCTCAACAGCACAATAGCCTATTCAAATTCTAGATGATGAAAATGATGAATGACAAAGGCATTTATAGAGAGGCGAATGGCAAATGGACGGTTGAGATTAGAAGATTTTTATTTTGATCAATGGATGAAATTGAACGTGACAACACAGGATAAGATCGAAATTGAAAGAGCAAGAGGAAGTTAACCGTTTGAATAGTTGAGTTGTTTTGGAAATTACCTCAAACGGAGTGAGATGAAGTGGTGGATTCATTTAGTTAATGGAGGAAAAGCCGTAGTTAGAATAAGAAATTTTGAAGAAGATAAGCATTCGATTTAATTAATTAATTAAATTTAGAAAGTGGATGGATTAAATAATTAATTCAAATTAATTATTTAATATAGTGGAAGAGGATTTTTGGTTAAATAATTTGGAATAATTATTTAATTATAATCCAAAGCGATATGTATAATTAAACAAATTTGAATTTATTTAATTATAAAGATGGAAGAATCAATTAATGTTGTAATGTAATTTAACTAATCAAAAGAGGAATTAGGGAAATGAAGGTGAATTAATTAAATAATTAGAATTATTTAATTAATAAAGGAAAAATGATGTTCATAGGTTTAGGACATTTTTCAGTGTCTACATTTGCCCCTCTTTGATACAATGCAGTTTATCGCGTTGTGTCAAAGAAAAAGATATGCCCCAATGAGAAGAAGAATGAGGAAGGATGACGAGAAGGTAGTGGTATGCCCCCTCGAGAGGACAGGTAGGTTCAAAGAACACGAGTGTGCTCTCGAAATGGATGAGAGGATTAGAGGATAGAGAAAAATAATGAAGGATAATGAAGATGCAAAATAGAAGAAATGTTAGAGCGGAAAAGATGAATGTTAGCATGAAAAAAATGGATGTTAGCAATGAAGACGTGGATAGTGAGATAGTGCTAGTTAAGATAATTTGCAGATATATATTTTTCAATGCAAGGCTTTTGCATTTAATCATCATTGGGCGGTAAATATGACAAATGGACAACAAACACCCTGGTATGACATAGACCAAGGTGTGCAAGGTCATCCATTTGTAAAATAGACAGTCATAGACAAAGAATGTCCTAACTCATACTAAAGGTCATGTTGCCCTAGTCTTTTTTTCAAGACAAACCGCAGACAACAATCAAGTCAAAGACGAGTCATGAGACATCATCGCTCCTCTAAATCCTTCGTCTTCGTGGGACATCCTCAAGGTGGCTAGTAACATGACCGAAGAAAATCCAAAAGGTAAGACAAAATAAACCAACAAGGTCAATAGTCATTTAGATTATTTGTCCATAAGCGTTTGCCAGTGTGTGTAAGGGACGAAGTGAGCGACGGGTGGACTGTTTTGACAAGGCCTGGTTTTAGGAAAGAAAACATGTCGTATAAGACGTCAAGTCTGGTTTCGATCATGTAACTACCTGTATAAGGCAAATGACAAAGTGTGATAGTGATGAGGTTTGGTTTCAAGAAGGACACATCTTGTATAAGACCACTGGTTTTGATCGATTTAACTGGTTTGATTGATTTGACAAATGACTGATATGACTTGGAGACATGTTGGCTTGCTTGTCTTGTTGATTCAGGATTTGTGTTGAAGTTTAGATGATAATGTCATGTTTGAGTGGACAGTGTCTGATTTATTTTGACTGACTCGATTAACCCTAAAAGATTGACCTAGGGGGCCTCAGGGGCTCATCGACAGATGGCCTTGCCTACGTAGCAATGCGCAGAGACCTCATAGTTCGATATGACTATTGAATTTTGTGTCAATGACAAAGGACCAAATCATGATTTTAGTTGAAAACACCTAAAGGGACTGACCTAATGCCTCAGGGGCACATCGATAGATGGCCTTGACTACGTCCAGTCGCAGAGGCAACATAGTTCAACAATGACAAAGACTGACATGACTGACTCTGACTCTATTTTTGGGATTTGTGAAAGTTATTTGAATGTTTTTGGGTTTTGACATGTTTTGATTTTTTTGTCTTTTTAAGGTTTTATGATGTTTATGGATTTTGTCGTTTTATGATTTTTTTTGTGTTTTTTGGCAATTTTGATTTTTTTGTCCTTTTTTGGGAATATTTGATTTTTTTTGTTTGTTTTCGAATGTTTTGACCTCCAATGACAAGTATAGAATCCAATGAAGCCAGGTGTTTAGGAAATTGCCCCAGTCGGGTATAAGACTAACCAATAGGGAGGGGATGGGACAGGGGTTTATTATTGTTGGAAGATGGAGGATAAAGGACGCAAGACGTCAACCGCTTGGGAGTCATGATAAAGATGACAAGGTTGGGTGATGGATGTCAAATGGGGGATGATGGAAGGTAAAGGCATCATTATGGATTAAGGTGGAAGAGCAGATAGAATAATAGTAGATGGCAGAGCAAAGACTTACACATGGCACCTGTTTGCTAGGTTTTCACCATGGTAATTATCCAATGCGCCACTAACGTGGTTTTCACTATTGGATGATTTTTTTGATATATATATTTTTTAGGACTTTTTTTTTTTATTTTTTTTTTTCTCATTTTTTTTTTTCTTTTTTTTTTTTTTTTTATATTTTGGGAGACGTTTTTTGTTTTTAAGGACTTTTTTTGACAGAAGAGCTGCTGAAGCTAGGTATAGAACTTGCGTAGGTGCAAGCTATTGATGGGCTCAGACAAAGGTTCCCCTTCGGGCGTGGACAACTTGTAGGCGCTGGAACCAAAGGATGCTGTTATGACATATGGACCCAGCCAGTTGGGCTCAAATTTGCCAGGTTTCTCACGTTTTGCTTGATTTTTCGGATTCTGCATCAACACTAAGTCTCCAATGTTGAACGTCTGACCAAAACCCTTTTGTTGTAACTATGACAAAGACGGTTATGATATGTTTGTAGGTGAGTCAATGCCTTCTGTCTGCGTTCATCGAGCAACTCTAATTCATGCAGTCCGGATATTCGGTACTCCTCATCATCAATGAGCCCTTTCATGGAGACTAGTAGGGAGGGGACTTCGACCTCTATAGGAAGGATAGCCTTTGTACCAAAGACTAGGGCGAATGGAGTGGCACCAGTGGGTGTGCGAATGCTTGTGCGATATGCCCATGGGGCGGGGTTAAGCTGAATGTGCCAGTCATGGCTAGCGTTGTTGATAGTCTTTTAAAGGATCCTGATTATGGTCTTATTTGATGCCTTAGCTTGGTCGTTACCTTGCGGGTAATAGGGTATGGAAAAGCGGTGGTGGATGTGGAACTTCTCACATAACTCACGGACATCCTGATTTTTGAAGGGACAACCGTTGTCAGTGATGATGGATTGTGGGACATCATATTGGCATATGATGTAATTGAGGATGAACTTGGTGATTTGTTTACCGGTTATGTATGTCAAGGGAATGGCTTCAATCCACTTCGTGAAATATTCAGTTGTAGTGATAATGAATTTATGGCCATTAGATGAGGTGGGATGGATTTTCCCTATGAGGTCGAGTCCCCATTGGGCGAAGGGCCATGGCGAAGTGATCAACTGCAGGTGCATGGATGAGGTTGCTGTGTATCTGGCACTGTCGACATTTCTTCACAAAGTGATATGCATCTTGCTCCATTGTAGGTCAGTAATATCCCATTGAATGATCTTTTTAACTAGAGTCGGCCCACTAGAATGGGCTCTGCATATACCTTCGTGTACTTCACATAAGGTAGTTTGTGCTTCGTTAGTGTCAAGACATCTTAGTAAGGTATTGTCTAGGTCACGTCTATATAGGGTATCACCGATGATGGCGTAGCGAGCAACTTTACGAAGGAAGGACTTTCGTTGGTTACTAGATAGGTCAGGTGGTAACGTTTGGGAATGCAGATAGTCATAAATGTTCTGATACCATGGGGAATCAGGACCAACAAGTTCACACACCATTTTAGATTCTGGGACATCAAAGGTAGGGAGCAACAACTTTCCACTAAGAACTCGAACTGCGACATATTGTTGGGAATGTCCAAAAGAGATCCAATGGTGGCTATGGCATCAACTGCTTTGTTTTGAATTCCCGAGATCTAGCAAAAGGTAATATTTGCAAAATATAGTTTAAAACTGTCAACCATTCTTTTGTATGGGGTCAATTTCTCGTCTTTAGTGTCATAGTCATCGTTGACCTGTCGGATGACCAATTGGGAATCGCCAAAGACTTGCAGACTTGTAATTTTCCATTTTATAGCCATGCACAATCTTGTGAGTAAGGCCTCATATTCTGCAATGTTGTTCGTACATGGAAAGGCTATTATGAAGGATTTAGGAATAGTATCACCATGAGGGGTGACAAATAGTAGTCTTGCGCCTGATCCATGACTAGTGTATGAGCCATCAAATTATAACTTCCATGTTGCGCCAGTGTCTAGTGCAAATATTGACTCATCGGGGAAATCAAAAATCAAAGGGTCATTAGCTTTTGTGGGTGCATCAGCAAGTTGGTTTGCGATAACCTGTCCTTTTATTGCTTTTCGTTCCACATATTGTATGTCATATTCACTGAGTATCATGACCCACTTAGCTAACTGTCCTGTCAATGCTGCCTTGCCGAGTAGGTATTTGAGAGGGTCTATCTTAGCCACTAGTCTTGTCTGATGATTTAGCATGTAATGTCTTAGCTTTTGAGCAGCGAAAACCACGGCGAGACAAGCACGTTCAATATGACTATAGTTGAGTTCATACCCAACCAGTGTGCGGCTAATGTAATAGATCGTTCGTTCTTTCTCATCATGATCATTTTGTGCAAGCAATGCCCCAGTGCAGAAGTGGTAGCTGATATGTAAAGGATTAGGGGCTTACCATCTATTGGTGGCATCAAAACAGGAGGCATCAAGAGGTATTCTTAAATCTGTTGAAAGGCTGTCTCACACTTGTCTGTCCGTATAAAAGGAATTCCCTTGCGTAACAAATACTGCTGACATTTATCTGCAAGCTGTGCAATGAAGCGTCTAATGGACTGAAGTCGGCCTTGCAATGTTCTGAGTTGACTGATTCTTGTTGGGGGAGACATATCTAATATAGCTTTTACTTTTGCTGGATCCACTTCAATGCCTCTACGGGAAACTATGTATCCTAAGAGCTTTCCCGATGTCACGCCGAAGACACATTTCTTAGGACTTAGACGGACTTTATATTCTTTGAGCATTTTAAATTTTTTATCAAGGACTCTCAAATGATCACAACGTGTCAAGGATTTCGCCAAAAGGTCATCAACATAGTCTTCCATTAAAGTGTGCATGAGATCATGAAATATGGTGGTCATAGCTCTCTGATATGTTGCGCTTGCATTTTTAAGTCCGAAGGGCATGACATTCCAACAATATGTACTCCATGGGCAAGTGAACGCCGTCTTATGCTGATCTTTAGGGGCGATATGGATCTGATTATACCTCGAGAAGCCATCCTTGAGGGATAACATCTCATAGCCTGCCGTTAGATCTACTATGATGTCTATATTAGGAAGT
Organism: Sequoia sempervirens; assembly: GCA_007258455.2. Lineage (NCBI taxonomy): Eukaryota > Viridiplantae > Streptophyta > Pinopsida > Cupressales > Cupressaceae > Sequoia > Sequoia sempervirens. The sequence goes on along the minus strand of VDFB02390845.1, from coordinate 12,716 downwards.
GGGAAGTCATCCTTCAGACATGCTTTGTTTAAGTCACGAAAATCTGTGCAGATATGGATTTGTCCATTCGGTTTGTTCACTGGTACTAGGTTTGAGATCCAGTTTGCATGGTCAATAGGTCTTATGAAACCAACATCCAATAGTTTCTTGAGTTCAACTTTGACCAGTAGAGCTATTTGAGGATGCATTTTTCTAAGCTTTTGTTTGACAAGCTTTGCATTTGGAAGCGATGGTAAATGATGTAGAACCAATGCGGGTTCCAACCCAGGCATATCAGCATAAGACCATTCAAAATTGATTTGATGTTCTCTGAAAAAGTCTTGAAATTCTGGTTTTTCTTCATCTATTAGGGATGCTGCAAAGAGAACAATCTTAGGATTCTTTGTTGTACTTATATTGACTTCTATTACTTCTTTGATCAGCATCGGGGATCTCTCTTGATTAACGGGGAGAAAGTCCAACCTTCCATCCTCGGGTGCTTCAGAGGTTTTCCCCCTTGAATACGTCCTTTATTTTTACTTTTCCCTGGTCAAAAGGCGCCTTGCGGTTTTCACCTAAAGACCTTTCATTTTATTTTTGTCATTTTTGTGACTAGAGGGTGAAACAGTCTCACCGAAATATGCCACAGTGTCAAGATCTATAGTGAAACCAGCCTTATGGTCTCCATGTGGTATGCCTTCTCGCAGTCCCATGAATTCAGTGATGGCTTCATCGTTTTCAAATATGTCCAAGGTGGGTGGATCTTGCTGGTCCCAATCGACCAATTGTGGGTAAACGAGGGGAAGGCCATCATTGGTGTTACTAAAGGATGGGGAAGTGGAAGATAGGGTAAAGATAGATGTATTATCAGGGTCCCAAAAGGAATCAACATGGATATTAATATCCATGAGGTTGGTAAAGGATGGGCGGGGTGTATCAGACTCATGAAAGTCATGGTCGAGTTCATAGTCACTAGTGGTACAAGAATCCCACTCATATTCATTAGAGTCAGTGTCGCTATACTAAATGTCGGTAGGATTTTCAAATGTCTCAACGTCTTCCGAAGCACTTACATCCTTATTTGAAAGCACCTTAGTACTTGAAGTGCCAATCCTAATCGGTACAAACCCTAGCCCTAAATTCTTTGGTCGCTTAAGAGGCATCAAGGGTTCTCTCATTCCATTTTTATGTATGCCAAGTCCACTGGTTCCATCATAACCCTTTTGTTTCATGAGTTGAAAGCCTTTACCATATTGTTCTGTCAGTAGCGGTTGCAAATCTTCTTCATCTTTGTAGATCCAATCTGAAATATCATCAATGTCTTCTTTGTTTAACTCTCCCCAGTTTGTGAAGGTGGTGGCGGGAGGAACTTTAATGACAACTTTAGGTTCCATCTTGTAGACCATCTTGCCATAGGATTGTGGAGACTGTGGTAACTTAGTGATGCAGTAGGAAGTGTTCATATGATACTCCCCACACCCCTTGTCCTGGATTCAAATTTTGGGATTGGTGAATGGAATGGTAGACGTGGAGGATTTAGTTAGAGTGGATGGATCAACGTAATTGGATGGAGCGGACGTTGTAGCTTCATGATTTATAGGCACTTGGTTTTCAGGGACCCCCCTCAAGTTGGTGCAATATTGAAAGGGGTCAGGATCACCAATGATTGTGATTTCGGTGCCATTGTAAGGAAACTTCAGACATTGATGGTATGTGGATGGAACAACTTTCATGGCGTGAATCCATGGTTGGCTGAGGATTAGGTTGTATGGTAGTTCAAGATCCAGGACATGGAATGTGGTATCTAGTATTGCCAGTCCAACTTTGATAGGTAGTATGATAACGCCCTCAGAAGAACATTCTTCGTCATCATAGGCTTTGATGACAATGCTCTTAGTCGTATCCACACATGTTTCAGAGAGGCCCAATGCCTTCACCAGTTTTAAAGTGCAAATGTTCAATCCAGCTCCGCCATCTACTAGGACTCGTTTGACCTTGTTTTTGTGGATGAAGACCTCAAGATGTAATGGGTTGTTATGACTTGACTTGGATGTAGAGTAATCTTTGTTAGAAAAGGAAACATGGTGGGAGTTGGCCAAATATCCAACCATGGCTTCAAATCAATTGACGTCCAGGTCGATAGGGACAAAGGTTTCTTTCAGAGCCTTGTCGAGGATAGCTTTGTGTTCAATTGATATGCGCAAAAGCTCAAGGATAGAAATATGTGCAGGTGTCTTGCCCAATTGGCCAACAAGATTGTATTGGGCTTTGGATTGTGGTTGCTTTGGAGTAGGACCGGATATGGTAATCTTTGCCCTGCGGGTAGTAATGGCGCATTCAAGATGCTTCTTAATGGTGATCGTGTTAATATGATCGTCAACAACTTGGAGATGGTTAATAATTTTGTAGTCAAAAGAGGCCTTGGTATAATTGGCATGGTTGTCTGTCCTTTGACCCGAACTGGAGGGTTTTCCGGAACCATGGTCTTGCAAGGGATTCTTGAAAATCATATGGTCTTTATTAGAAGTATGTTGTTGTCCCTCGACCTCTATGGTACTGTTTTCAATTAGGTCTTGAATCATGTTCTTCAACTAACGACATGACGAGGTCTTATGCCCTTTGATGCGATGGTAATCATAGAAGGCATTGTCATCCCACCAAGAGGGTTTGAATTGTCCTAGGTCATATGGTTTGGGCTCTTGGAGTTGTATGATATTTGATTGTACCAGTTTCTTCAGGACGGTTTCAATTGGTTCGGGTAAAGGAGTGTATTGTCTCCGTGGGTATTGTCGTGGTTGTCTTGGGGTTCCTCGTTCTTGATTATTTTGAACCACGTTAGCTGCTTGGTTGGGGACATATGATGGGTTATTGTTCGTGTTGGATGTTGTGAGAGTTAATGCAGGACCTGTCCTATTCACAGATTTGGCGTCTATGACTCCATCATTTGTCACATTCTTGTTACAAGACCAAAACTTGTTTTTATCATTTGACGTTCCTTGGGCATTTTGTGTTTTGGTGTAAGGTTTAATTTCCCTTTTAGTGATAAGGGTTTTCTCAAGGATTGCCCCTTTTTCAACGAGGTTGGTAAATGTGGAACAACAATGGGCTTCCAAGGCATACTTTAAGTTTGTGTTCAGGTTTTGCATGAACATGATAATTTTCTGTTTTTCAGGAATTTCAACAGGACAATGGCTAGCTAAACTTCTCCATCTCTGGAAGAATGTTATAAAAGTTGCACCCTTTTCTTGTTTAGTTTGACATAAAGTTGCAATAGTGATGTCATTTTCGATATTGACGGCAAAGTGGGTGATAAACTTATCGGCTAGCTCGTTGAAGGTTCGAATACCCGTATGTAGGTGGGAAAACCAGTCTAAAGCAGGTCCTGTGAGACTTCTAGGAAATAGTTGCATTAAGTATGTTTGTTTCAAAGCAATGTCAATCAAGGCCGTATGAAATTCCCTCACATGCTCAATGGGGTTTCCTCTTCCTTTGTATTTAGGTAAAGTTGGCATGACATAATTTGGAGGAAGAGGAGGCATGTATAATGTCCTATCAAATGGGTAAGGACATAACTCTTCGATAGAGTAAGTCTTCTTGTTTGTCAATGTCATGGTTTCTACTTGCTTTTGCAAAGCCAACATTTGATTGGCTAAGACATCGTATGGTGTGAGGGTTGTGCCTATGGCATTTTCAACTACATTTTGGTAAGGTCCTAAACTTGTGTTTTGCGAACCAATGTTTGCGTGGGATGCTATGTTGGTGTTGATATGGGGTATGGATGTTTGAGTTGTGTTTGGAATTTGGATTTGTGGTTTGAATGTTTGAGTTGGAATTGGAACTTTTTTTTGAGGGATGTGTGTGGCATGAGTTGGAATGTATGAAGTGTTAATATTGGATTGCATTGGGAGAGGATTGGAAATGTTTGGACCTTGTGTGTATTGACTATTGACTTGGAAGGACCCTTGTGTATTTACTTGTTGGGGAATCTTTATGCTAGGACCTTGTGGCACATTGGTATTTGTGTTGGTTACTTGAATATAAGACCTAGTCCGTTTATTTGTGCCAAAAAGATTTGATAACATGGTGTTTAAGACTCTAGATGATCCAAATGGAGTTGATGATGTAGTGTTTGTGGCATTTGAGGTTCCAAATGAATTTGAAGATATGTTGACTGTGTTAAATGGATTAGTTGCGGAACCAAGAGGTTGTGACATGGATTGTGTTAGGGACTGTGTCATCGTTTGCGTTGTGGATTGTGTCCCTGATTGTATTATTGATTGCGTTCCAAATAAGGGTGTGGAAATTGAGGTGGAAGTTTGAGTTGGAACCCCTTGTGGCATAAAAGCATTTATTTGTGGGGTCTTGGAACCACTAGGTGTAGACATGCTAAGTCCTTGGTTTTGTTGGTGTGGGGTGGGTGCTGCTTGAAGTGTGTTTACATCAAAGCCCTGAGGTAGTTTAGCATCACTATGCAAAAGTTTGGCCAAGAACCTTTGGGGGTCTAATAGTACTATCTCATCTACAAGTGATGCAACCTCTGGGTCTTGGGCAGCTGCTTCAACTTCCTCTATAACTACTTGTACATGTGGGTCTCTTATGAGGAATTTTTCAAAAGGATTGTTGGATGTCTTGGGTGGTTCACTAAAAGAGGTGCCAAAGTTTAAGTTGCTTCTGTGGTTATAAAGGTCATCGCCATCATGAAAAAGATCCATTGCTTGACGTTTCTTTTGCAATCTAGTTTCAACCATATAAGGCTTGCTCAAGATGAAGGTGGAAAGTATGCAACTAAGACTTATGTTTTTGGTAATATATATATATATATATATATATTTTTTTTTGAAATAGGGTATGCCTAAATGCAATGCAATTATTTTTTTGGATTTTTGAATATATAGGGATGTCTAATGATGATGTCTAGATTAAGAGTCAAGGTGATGATAGCGTGGAATGAAGAGATGGAATAGTATGACCTAGTATGAAGGGTAAAACTTCTAGAAAACCTAAGATATGGTTGCTAATCAAACTAAGGTACTTATAGCAACTAATCTGATTATCAATGACCTTGGGTATAATGAAGATTGATAGGATATGTTGACAAGGTGGTCTCAAACTGGACTGATGAGCTGAGGAACCAACCTAAATGACAGGAACTAGGATAAATGTTGTTTGAAAGATAAGGTCAAGAGATTACAGATTTGAGGCTATGGTCTAGTCTAAGTTTGATGAGTTTCCAAACCAAGAGGTTTATGCAAGCTAAAAGGATGACCTAAGGTTTAATCTATGGGGAATGTTTAATGCAAAAGATGAGGTGATGGATGAATGAATGAGCAAGTCCTTGGTCTAGATAAATTTAAACATCAAGCTTGTTTCAGATGTGTTGACCTAGTTTGTTTGAATGTCGTAAGTTTCAAGTGTGGTGTTTGATTGAGATTTGTTTTAAACACACACGTAAGACACAATAGACAGGATGTTTTTGAGTTTGTTCTTGTGAAAAAATTGGATTTCAAGATGAAAACAATCATGCACAATCCTAGGGTTGGCAAGGACAATATTTACTGGGTTCCCACTTGGATTAACCAGCTGCGCTTATTCTTAGTGGATGACTTTGAAGCTTGGCCACACTGACTCCCTCCACGACACTCACTTCTCCAGGTCAACCAAGCTTCGAGTTCTCATGAATCGCCCATGACAAACTCTTCATCTCTACTAAGAACCGCGAGTATGTGGGATGGCTTCAGAGGTCCGATCTCCTGCGCGAGCACATAGAAGGATTTTGGCTACAAAAATAGTGGTTCTTAGTGAATACTCAGGGACATGGCACCTCGCGAGCGTCCAACAAGCCCCTTAAGGCTTTAATCACTCTACTAGGGTCTCTTATACCTTTAAAAGAAAAGGTAGGTACCTTGTTTTGAATGACACTGCACGGCTAAGGCCTACATACCATGAGGACTTGACATTTTAGTCTTATCCATTTATATACTGGCCCAAGCGAAAAACCGGTTGGAGTCGTTCCCTCTTTTGAGGCAGGCCCCTCTAAGGGATTAACACAGAAAAAGATGGGTCTGGCTTTTTGATCATCGAGTTTGCACAAGGTGAGAGCATAATACCTACCATCTTTACAAGCACAACAGACAGTGGTTTATTAACCCCCTAGTTAAATCTACGTGGAAAGAAGATAGTTGTTCTTTTTAAGCACCAAACAAAATGTTTTCTAATCTAAAAGACAATCGGTTTCAAAATCAAGTCTTCGACGAACGTCTTGCATCAAATGTCATTAGTAATTTCAAGTTTAAGTCTTTGACAAATGAGATTTTTAAATTCTTCGAGTATTGGACAAACGATCACAACCATGACTTTGTTATTCATAAAAGCTCGGAATTAAGGAAAACACAATGAAATTCCCATCATCGAGTAAAGCTGAGTGCAAAGAATGTTTTACAGGATCACATCATCTACATTGTTTTATATCCAAATGATAAACTAAATGAGAAACGCTAAACTAAAGATGATAAACTAAAATGATCCTATTTAAATGATAAACTAAAGATGATAAAAATCTTTATGCTGAATAGCCATAGGAACTATGCTGAATGGCCATGGGAACTACGTGTTTGCTGCCATGCGGTTTACTCTTGAATGAGAAGAAGATTGAGGCGTTGGCTATATTGGATGCAAAATAGCCGATACCTGCAAAATCAAAACTCTCTAGGCAACTAAAATTGTCAGGTTCACGTTGGGTTCACTATCTGTAGCTTGGGAAAATCAAAAAGTTAGCAAACGTTAATCAATAGAATCAAACCCAAAAGTTCCTAAGCATCAATGAAGCACAATCCTATTATGAAAAATCAGAATAACACAACAAATTTACCTAAATCCTCACATCATGGTTGAATCACCTTCATTGTTCTTCTCCATTTTGCTACTAAATAATCAATGCTCTCCGAATTATAATTCTTTATGCACTTAACTAGCCTATGACAAAGCAAAATATCGAATAATCTAATTATCTCAACAACACGATAGCCTATTCAAATTCTAGATGAGCAAAAGGATGAATGACAGAGGCATTTATAGAGAGGCGGATGGCAAATGGACGGTTGAGATCAGAAGATTTTAATTTTGATCAATGGATGAAATTGAACGAGACAAGACGGGATAAGATCGAAACTGAAAGAGCAAGAGGAAGTTAACCGTTCGAATAGTTGAGTTGTTTTGGAAATTACCTCAAACAAAGTGAGATGAAGTGGTGGATCCATTTAATTAATGGAGGAAAAGTGGTAGTTAGAATAAGAAATTTTGAAGAAGATAAGCATTTGATTTAATTAATTATTTAAATTTAGAAAGTGGACGGATTAAATAATTAATTCAAATTAATTATTTAATAGAGTGGAAGAGGATTTTTGGTTAAATAATTTGGAATAATTATTTAATTATAATCCAAAGCGATATGAATAATTGAACAAATATGAATTTATTTAATTATAAAGATGGAAGAATCAATTAATGTCGTAATGTAATTTAACTAATCAAAAGAGGAATTAGGGAAATGAAGGTGAATTAATTAAATAATTAGATTTATTTAATTAATAGAGGAAAAATGATGTTCATAGGTTTAGGACATTTTTCAGTGTCTACAAAGACATACCATTACAAACAGATGTGCAATACAAAACCCTTCTGAAGCTATGCAGGACACATTTGTTTATTTACAATTTAGAATACACTCGAAGCAAAACAAACTCAAGAAATTGGCTCAACAACCAACTTGTAATATGTCAAATGTACATATATTTATAGAACCCTTTTTTGGCAACAAAAAATAAGCAGGTAATCGACTCATGAGCATGGGCAATTAATGAAGTGTACTATTCAAGCTCGATCCACAAAATCCATTGCAAAATGACATCCTAGGGATGCCCAACTCTTCAAATGTGTCCTCAAAAGCATGGGTGGGGTCTCCTCAATCCAACAAGCCATTCTGCAATAATGATGTTTTTTTTAACGAGCTAGAGTGTTGGATGAGGCTGGAAAAGTGATTACAGTGGATGTTGTTAATTCTTGTTAGGTAAAACGTTTTTTTGATGGCGCTAGGTAGGTGAAGTGGCTTATCATGGGCTACCAAAGTGCTTTTTCAACTTATGTGGGAAAACAAATTTGAATTTGAATGGAAATGTAGTAGGGGGTTGAGTTTCTGCCAAGTGAAGTGCAAGTGGTAAGATGCGGGAAATTGAAGTGGTGGTGGAGGCAGAAAAATGCATTGGAAGTGAAGCTTAGAGTGAAGTCTGATTGGGGATTGAAGTTTTGGTAGGTGCAATGGGTGGAAAAATGGGTTGGAAGTGTAGCAGGTGGGAAAATGGTGCTGAAGTGGAGTTAGGTGAGGATTCTCAAGTGAATTGAAGTTACAAATTGAAGTGAAGTGAACTGTAGTAGGAAGGGAAAATCCCACCCCTAAGGCCAAAATCACATAGAAAACACCTAGAAATGCTCAGACTTAGACATTTTAATGGATTATTGCATCTTCTAGTACCAAGGGGACCCAATTAGGATATCTTAGATTGATTATAAACAATGAGTCAAAAGGAACTAACATACACAAAAAGGAAGGGACTAAAGAAAAAATTGACAATGCAAATTTGAGTCCCAACAAGCTCCAATTGGGGATGTGGGTCTCTTGCAAGCATAACGAGAGTCTAGCTCTCTGTGCAGCAGACCAAAAATGGGGAACAAAAGGAATTGAAACTAACATACACTTTATTATGACCAAATTGGAATCATGACTGCACAAGCACAACATGGCACTTACAAGACAAGAGACAAACAAGACAATACAATATGTACAAGGCAAGTCACAACATGTAGCCAATGATGTGGAAGCTTATGAAATTGAGAGTATGGCTACAAATAAGTGTTTAAACAAAAATTTTGTAGGTCAAATCTTGCAGGAATACCCATGGCACATGGCCATGGGCAAACTGCTGCAATTACTTGCCCCTGGCAAAGACAAGTTTGTTGAAGGAGCTGATCTCCCTGATCTCCCTCAAACCCATTTTGCTTTTATCTCCCAGTTTTAGTGAATGTTGTCTTTTGCATGCATGCACATGTAAACTGACAATAATTTGATCATCATGCTATAGGTGAAAATGACAATTATTTGAGCATGGCAACCACAAAAATTAGGAGTCATCCTTTAACCTCATCCGCAAGATGAGATACAAATGCAACCTCCTTGGGAGCATGATGCAAAACCAGATCTGTACACTAATCAGTATGGGGAAGAATATCTTCTTAAATACCAAGCTGAAAAGTGTTGTATGCAAGTGCAACCTCAAGTTGGGCTGAATCACGTAATTGCTTTGGTTCATTCAAAGCTTGCAACCCAACAGCACCACAAATGCTGACACACTCATCCGTGATTTAATCATAAACCTGATTCAAATCCAATTTATCATCCTCAGCATATAGTTCAGAAATTTGGAGCACTTCAGGTGAAGGCTTACAATCTTCAAGTTGCTCCTCTGTTTTATATTCTTCACAATTACTTGCTGTATAAAAATTGCTGCTAAGAAAATCATCAATAATTCGTTCTTCTTCTTCCCTCTGTAGGCAAGAAACCGGATCCACTTGATGACACATAACTTCAGTATTTGTATGCTCAACTAATGAGCTAAAAAATGTATGCTCAATGCAATCCTTATCAGCAAAAGGCAGTTGCTCCAAAGCAAGTTCTAAACATTCATTCATATCAAATTCTTCACGGCTGGAAGCAATTAACTCATGCGCACCTCCATATTCACCTTTCTCATTTGCAACACAGAGAGTGTAAGCCTCGTCATCCTTAGGATCAACAAAGCAAGGAAGGACATCAAGTTGGGCTGAATCAAGTAATTGCTTTGGTTCATTCAAAGCTTGCAACCCAACTGCACCACAAATGCTGACACACTTATCCATGATTGAATCATAAACCTGATTCAAATCCAATTTATCATCCTCAGAATATAGTTCAGAAATTTGGAGCACTTTAGGTGAAGCCTTACAATCTTCAAGTTGCTCCTCTGTTTTATATTCTTCACAATTACTTGCTGTATAAAAATTGCTGCTATTAAATCATCAATGATTCGTTCTTCTTCTTCCCTCTGTAGGCAAGCAACCGGATCCACTCGAGGACACATAACTTCAGTATTTGTATGCTCAACCAATGAGCTAAAAAATGTGTGCTCAATGCAATCCTTATCAGCAAAAGCCAGTTGCTCCAAAGCAAGTTCTAAAAATTCATTCATATCAAGTTCTTCACGGCTGGAAGCAATTAACTCATGCACACCTCCATATTCACCTTTCTCATTTGCAACACAGAGAGTGTAAGCCTCATCATCCTTAGGATCGACAAAGCAAGGAAGGACATCAACTGAAAAATAAAGTTGTTACTTTTCAACTTCCTTACCTACATCCATAATAACATCGCTATTGCTCTCCAGAATTGGCCCACCAACTTGACTATTAGGGACAGGCATATCCCCATCAGCACTAAGAGATGGAATATCTATTGCTAGTGCTGATTAAACACAACTGGCCCACCCAATCAACATGTTCAAATTCTTTGGTTTTTAATCAAGGGGAAAAAAACCTGTAGTAGGATAGAATGCCTCACAATACATGTCTATGCATGAAATTTCAGCAGGTTTGCACTCATATGGAAGACTGTTAAAAGCAGCAGCATACCTGTTGTGAAAATTAGAAATTGATTCTCCATCCTCCCTTCTAAGATGTTCTAGATTTCAGTAAGAAATGGCAAGGTCACGGACATGTGCATCCAACTTGTTGAAACCAGCAATAGTTATTTTGTTAGGTAGATGCAAATTGATTATGGAGCAGCACACTATCAAGGTCAAGGGTGCATATGTGGCTTACTAGATCAACAAGCTCTTGTGTGGAGGGGTTAGAGGAACAAGCAACATGCTTAACATTTTGACTTCATGTGCACAATCATTTGTACACTTGGATGAGGTATCATCAAAGTAACCAAAACAATCCACAGCTATAGAACATAACTTATGCTGAAACAGGAGTTCACTCCATTGACAAAGAGATATCTTTGCATAACAAAATGGTGCTTCAGAACAGGAAGAAGGAAAACACCTTTATGTACCTTGACCAATAACAGCACCAAAATGGAAAGATACTTATAACATTACTAACAAGCATAGGTCAGCAATAAAACTTGTTTTAAGACAAAAGAGTTGCCACCTCATAAAATGAGGGAATCTTTGGAGCAAACAGAATCACCGAGGCTAAAATTTTCTGTCTTCTCGACATCAGAGTTGTCAAATCAATCTCAACTCATTAATGTCTTCTTGAGTTGGCAGATTGCCAACTTATGGAACAAGATTCTCCTTGGCAACAATGCCATTTGTTAGGTCCTAAATCAACATTCCTAAAACCTAGATCTTTTTCCCAAGTTTAAAGACTAGGTATTCTAAAAGTAGGTTGATTTCTAGAGCTTTCTGATCACTCCTTCTTGGAAATTTCTTCCTCTATTCTTTGTTTTTCCAAGTATAGCTGATGAAGCTGTTGGCATTGTTTCTGCCAGGTTCCTTGTCCCATCATCATACCTTTACGTTCTTTTTCTAGTTGAACAATCTTCTGATTGATGTCTTCGAGCTGCAAGGGCAAAGATCTTAAGAAATTCTGATGTTTCATCATTCTACACATGAAGGAAAATTTCTGAAGCATCAGAATAGTGGGTGCCATCAGAGTCACCTGATTCACTTTTTATTTCATCTGTTTCTTCGTCCTCTTTTGCAGAAAGATCATCGTCTGTGGATGAAAGAGGAACATCATCATCATCAGTGGGGTAATCATAAATATGATCATATTCTTCTTCTTTTATTCCCAATTCTTTGACTGCCCTAACTTTAGCTTTTCCTTTGACACTTTTTCTGTCAGGGCATTTATTTGCATAGTGATCTCCTTTGCATATGTAACAAGTTGGCTTCCAATCACTTTTCTTTTTGTGCCATTTCTTGTTTCTAAAAAACCCTTTACCAAATGTTCAGAATGTTTTTTTCTTTTTATTGAAATGCCTCTTAGGTGTCTGTAAATTGCATTCAAAACATTTATGTTTTCTCTATTTTCTTGATTTCTTTGGCAGGTTACTGCAGCCAAAATCCTGTGAAAGTTGTTTACAAACAGCAGCAGAAATAATGAGCTTAACTTGTTTAACCATTTTCCTATTTCTATAGGATTCACAAGTTTCTTCATTGACTTCTTTTATGAAGGTGCACATCTGCGGAAAGGATATTTCCTTTAATTCCTTGCCTGTACTAACTAGAGTTTCCATGACTCTATTCAAATAATAATCTCCAACAGGCGGGAAGCTTTTAAGAAATTTGTAATACATTCCTTCATAATCTTGCTCATGCCCACTATAGTAGAAATTGAAATACTGCTCCTGAAAGTATTCATCTAGTTTACTCAGATCACAACATTTATTGTGAGTAAACCTATGATAAGCCATTCTTTCTATAGCATCTGTATGGCCTACAAACATTATGATCAGTTGGTTGCATACTGTATCAAGACCTGCATTGACAAGGTCTTCTCTGTACTGGGCATCAAGGCAATCCCAAGTTCGCCGGCCTATGCCAGTCATGGCATTCAAGGCTTGTAATATCACATTTCTCTGATCAATTCCAGTAGAAGTACTAATATAATTTTGGATCCATGCCCTCATTGCTTCAATA